>CM067525.1:13822340-13922340 GCA_034509495.1 Acestrorhynchus altus | reverse complement strand
CAAACACTGACTCATTATTTATTTTCTTATACAATGATCAGTCCACTGTAATCTGAAAGTATGTATTAAGTCAAATGTGCACATGAATGTGTAAGAATAAAGTGAGATATTGTAAAAGTCAGGACTAAACCTCAGCTGGGAGATGAAGGGAAGACACTGAAGGAAACTCCTCACTTCACTCTCTTCATCTGACCAGCCTCTCAGCTCTACTGGTTTCTTCACTGTCTGGAGTTTCAGCACTTCCAGGAAGAGGGAGCTCTTTCTTTTTGACAGGTTTACAATCCAGACTGCAGGAACTGACTGGTAAAGTGGCTGTAATGATGGAAGAACACTCCTGCCTGTTTCAGTTTCATAGTTCTTCACATGTGAGAACAGATTCAGCAAGAAATCACTCTGATCAGCAGAACCATATTGAACATGATCTTCGTAAAAAGGGAAGGTTGTGTAGGTGCACACAGACACCAGCAGCTTAGTGTAACTGTGTCCTGTAGCTGCATCACACTCTGCTGCTGCAGCAAACAGCTTCATCAGACACCGGAGAGCTGCACTTTCTTCATAAAACCTAATCCTGTAAAAAAAGGTCAAGAGGCATAATAAGAATGAATGAATTAGACAGTCAACTTAAAATCCTTTCTGAACAATCAACTTATTATTGCCATCACACTAAAGAGCCATTACCCAAGACCACCATGAACATATGAGAGAAATCAGGATTACCAGCTACACAGCTCTGTGCAGAGATGGGGACTCAATTTAGCACCGATTTAGGACACACTAGTGAACTGACTTGCAACTCAACTCTCACACTTAACTGATAGAGAACTCGTCTTGGACGAGACACTTACAACTCAATATATTTCACACAATGGAAATAAAGAAACAGAAATGAAAATTAACCATAATGTAGTAAATTAACACAATCTCTCTAACTCGCTAACTGAGTGTGATTTTGCCTGTTAGCTCTTCGTTTGCAGTGCTGGATAAAGTGATTTACACTATGAGTTTGGTACTGAATTCATTATTGCCATGGCAACTGTCATCACATCTATGTTGCAAAGTGTCATTGTTTCTCTCACATGGACCATGTGCAGAAAATCTCCCGCAGTAACAGAAACAATACCAGTAACCTCATTCACCTGCCTGCTTCATCAGATTCTCAGGTGATGGGCTCTGGAATTGCTAGTCAGCAGTACAGAAAGCTGACTTCATCTCAGCCCATCTGCACAATCTCTGAACTTCTTGGCTCTGACAGAAACGTGGATCACCCCTGAGAACACTGCAACTCCAGCTGCCCTGTCATCCGCCTTTACTTTTACTTTACTCATTGTCCATGAAGGGTCGGTAGAGGTGGAGGCACAGGCTTGTCTCTTGGGGGTGGCGATCGGCTCCCCTCATACTCTCACATCTTGACATTTCCTCGTTTGAATTCCATGCTGTTGCAGTATCTTTTCCCATTAAATTCCACATCATTGTTCCCTATTGACCTCCTGGTCCATTGGAAAACTTTATTGATGAATTGTACACTCTCCTGAGTAGCCTCTCTGTTGAGACTTCACTCATTCTCATTGGTGATTTCAACCTTCCATCAGAGAAACTGCAGTCATCATGTCTCCTCCAACTTCTATCTTCTTTTGACCTCACCTTTAACCAGTCTGGTCCAACGCACAGGGTAGGCAACACATTGGATCTAATCTTTAGAAGACCCGTCTCTGCCTTTGATCTGACTCCCCTTGGCTTTTCTGACCATCACCTCATGTCCTTCACACTCTCCCTCCCTTCTTTTCCACATGCTGTCTCCTCAACTTCTTCCACCACTCATCGTAACCTTCCCACTCCTTCATCCATCTCCTCTTCAGTCAACCTTCTCTGTCCTCTGTCTCTCAAAGACCTGCAAGAACCTCAAGACCTTCCCCGTGGTTGACAGAGGTTTTGCGCAACAACCGAAGAGAGTTGAGACTGGCTGAAAGAAAGTGGAGAAAAACACAACAGGACTCAGATCTCGGTGCTTACTGGGCCCTCCTTTCCAGATTCTCAGCAGAAGTAACTGCTGCAAAATCATCCTTTTACAAGGAGAGACTGGAAGCATCAGCATCTGATCCATGCAAGCTCTTCTATGTTTTCTCTTCTCTCCTAAACCCTCCCACCCCCCTACTCCAACCACCTTTCCACAGCTGACATCCTTCATCTTCTCACATCTAACATTCCAACCACCTGTCCTCTAGACCCTATCCCTTCCTCTCTATTCCAAACAATTGCTCCTGACCTTCTTCCTTTCATTACTTTTATCATAAACAGCTCACTGTCATCCGGTCATGTTCCACCTACTTTCAAAGCTGCCAGTGTGGTCCCAATCTTGAAAAAGCCAACTCTTGATAGTACAAACATTAGCAATTATAGACCAGTATCACTACTCTCCTTCCTCTCAAAAATCCTTAAACATTCTGTCTAATCAGCTGTCTCTCTTTCTCAACCAGAACAATTTACAGGATCCAAACCAATCTGGCTTCAAACCGACACACTCAGCAGAGACTGCTCTCATTGCTGTCACTGAAAAACTCCACACTGCAAGATCAGCCAAATTTTAATCTGTTGTAATTTTCCTCAACCTCTCTGCAGCCTTTGTCACAGTAGACCACAAGATCCTCCTGTTAATCCTTGGTAGCATTGGAATCACTGGTTATGCTTTGCAATGGTTTGCATCATACCTGGAAGAGCGTTCTTACCAGGTCACATGGCAGGGAGCCACATCAGCTCCATGCAGACTCTCCACCAATGTTTCACAAGGCTCAGTCCTCAGTCCTCTTCTCTTTTCTCTCTACACTACTTCTCTTGGTAAAGTAATATCTTCTCATGGTTTTATTTACCACTGCTATGCCGATGATATTCAACTCATCTCTTTTCCACCCTCCAACTCCCTTCTGTCTGGCCTTCCTATGCGGACCATCAGACCATTGCAACTTATCCAGAATGCAGCAGTGCGGCTCGTCTTCAATGTTCCTAAATTCAGTAACTCCTCTGCTGCGTTCCCTTCATTGGTTCCCTGTAGCTGTCCGCATCAGATTCAAGACCTTGATGCTGACCTACAAAGCCAAAAATGGACCAGCCCCTCCATACATGATGGCAATGGGCAAAAGCAGACTGAAGATCTGTTTCAGGAGTATTTAACTCCATAAAGACTAATTATAAATTTGTGTTCAGCAGGATCTAAGCACGAGGAATCTCTAGATTCTAGCCTAGTTCAATCAATCAATGTACAACCTCAAAGTTTTTTTATATAGTGCTTTTTACAAAAAGGAGTTGTCACAAAGCAGCTTCACAGAAATCCTGGTCCAAGCCTCAAATGAGCAGTGGCAAGATCGACACCGGAAAACACAACCAAAGGCACATACATAAGATACGTAAGATAGAAAAGAAATGAAAAAAAATAAAAAAGTAAAAATAAGATTTTGCTTGTAGTAGCTGTCATACAAGTATGAATGAATAATGGCAGTGGAAGTTGGATGCAAGCTAGTGTTGGTATTGAAGTCCATGGAGGTAACGTAGTCTAATCTAGCGGTTCTAAGAAGTAGATGAGTAGAGGGGGTGGACCAGTATCCGCCAGGCATCCGGGGCAAATTTCTGAGTTCTGGTGAGAACCCTCACAGCAGCATCTTGTTTTTCAGATAACAGCAGTATTGCTGTTTCAACTCCAGGTTGTTGAGTCTGATTATGTGACTCATAGATTTTTTCCTGCATAGTAATTAATGAAAAAGGTCCTTCACCCTTTCTTTGCCAATGATACAACTGCACTAGTAACACCCAACCAACCACATGGGTTCTTGCAACCACCTCGGAAATTACAGCATCTGTCTAGTAACACCTTCAAACACCCTAGCAACCATTAAGAAACTCCATAGCAAATATCTTACAGCACCACAGCAACCACCTCGCAATCACTAAACAAGTGTAGAACCCAGCTGCAATATTACATGCATTTAGAAACACCTCAGTAATCACCACGGAAACCACAGGAAATTATTTTTCTAGTTTATAATCGTGATATATGACCTCGTACTGTCGAATTCCACTCATTAGTGTCAGAAATTGAATTGAAAGTCTCTTGAGTGTATATGTTGCATTTCTGCTCCTACGTTGTTCTTCACCCATAGCTACATTCGTTACTCTGTGAAGGTTTCAGTTAATCGTCACAAAATTCATCACCATCTTTATAAAAAAGCAAGGTTGTGTCGGTGCACACAGACACCAGCAGCTTAGTGTAACTCTGTCCTGTAGCTGCATCAGACACTACCGCAGCAATAAACTAATCAGGAAACTGGGGAGACCTGCGCACATTGGTTATAAAATCAATCCTGTAAAAAAGGTCAACAGGCAAATTGAGAAAATGAATGAATTAGACTGTGAACTGAAAATCATTTCTGAACATTTATTATTGCCATCACACTAAAGAGCCATTACCCAAGACCACCATGAACATATGAGAGAAATCAGGATTACCAGCTACACAGCTCTGTGCAGAGATGGGGACTCAATTTAGCACCATGGACACCAGCTGCACTCAAGTCTAATGTGAACGGACTAGTGAACTGACATTCAACTCAACTCAGATTCACACTTAACTGATAGAGAACTCGTCTTGGACGAGACACTTACAACTCAATACATTTACACAATGGAAATAAAAAACAGAAATGAAAATTAACCATAGCTATAGCAAATTAACACATTCTATCATTTTAACTCCTAACTGGGTGTGATTTGCCTTTATTAGCTCTTCATTTGCAGTACTGGATAAAGTGAATTGGACTTTGAGTTTGGTAATGAATTAAATGTTATTGCCATGGCAACTATCATCACATCTATGATGCAAAAGGCCATTATTTCTCATTGGCCCAAGTGTTTTTAGTTTCATAAGTGAACCATGTGCAGAAAATCTGAAAAACTCCACTGATACTCCAGTCCAGCTCTTCCGTTCTAAAAGGGGAGGGAGCTAAATGACAAAAGTGGCAGAAAAGTGATGCAGCTTGTTATGAGACACTACAGTCTGGAGACAGAAATAAGTAAAAGTAACAGCAGTCATTCCTGCAATGCTGTGCTCCTGCAGTTCCTGCAGCATCAGGTTTGATACAGCTCTCAAACACCAAGACCTTCATTATAGATAAACCTTCAGTCAGGAGACAGAATGAAGCACTACATGCAGGACGCAGTGTTTCACAGAAAGAACAGAACAACATGAAACAGCTGTATCCACTGCTAAGAAATCAAGTATGTTACAGAGCACAACGGCAATTTTACTGATGTCAGATTATCTGACCAATATGTTGGTAGATCACGTTTTTTAAACTTGATCTGTTCTTTAAGCTTGAGCTGATTAGCTAGTACGTTAACTAGCTGGAATACAGGTTATGCCGACTAAAGACTAAATATCTGATTCACATTGTTTGGCCAGATTATTGTAAACACTGTGTTTACTGTGTGAAGTGCCTCAATTCTCTCCTTTACAAAGATGTTATGAACAGTTTTCTGAGTCCAAATTCCCGGATTTTAAATACAGGTTTGCCAGTACAGTCCACTGCCTATAAATAAGCAGATTAAAATAAAATCATCCACTAAAGTTTCACACAACTTCCAAGCACTCAAGACTGTTCTTGCCTTGCATGAAGCACCACGTGAACACTCTCCTGAAACTGAATCATATTAATCTGTACAACAACACAGATGGCAACTGACAAACTTCACACTCACCTCAGCTGGGAGATGAAGGGCAGACACTGAAGGAAACTCTTCACTTCACTCTGTTCACATGACCAGTCTCTCAGAACTACTGGTTTCTTCACTGTCTGGAGTTTCAGCACTTTTAGGAAGAGGGAGCTCCTTCTCTCTAGAAAGAAGCTATGCTCCAGACTGCAGAACTGACTTCCTGGAAGATTGGGAGTAATGCTGGAAGAACACTCCTGCCTGTTTCAGTCTCATAGTTCTTCACATGTGAGAATAGATCCAGCAGGAAATCACTCTGTGATAATCAAGCCATATTGATAATCTTCTTCATAAAGGAGGTTGTGTAGGTGCACACAGACACCAGCAGCTTAGTGTAACTCTGTCCTGTAGCTGCATCACACTCTGCTGCTGCAGCAAACAGCTTCACCACACACTGGAGAGCTGCACTTTGATGTTTAAAAGGCCAAATACTGTAAAAAAAAAACACCAAGACCTTCCTTATAGAGAAACCTTCAGTCAGGAGGACAGAATGAAGCACTACATGCAGGACGCAGTGTTTCAAAGAAAGAGCAGAACAACATGAAACAGCTGCCCGTCACACTGCTAAGAAATCAAGTATGTTACAGAGCACAACAGCAATTCTACTGATGTCAGATTATCTGACTAATATGTTGGTAGATCACGTTTGTTAAATTCACTGGACAGGCTGGATTGGCTAATTACGTTAACTAGCTGTAATACAGGTTATGCAAACTAGAGACCAACTATCTGCTTCACATTGTTTGGGCAGATTATTGTAAACACTGTGTTTACTGTGTGTAGAGCCTCAATTCTCTCCTTTACAAAGATGTTATGAACAGTTTTCAGAGTCCAAATTCCCAGTTTAAATACAGGTTTACTTTATACAGTCCACTGCCTATAAATAAGCAGATTAAAATAAAATCATCCACTAAAGGTTTCACACAACTTCCAAACACTCCAAGCACTTGCATGAAGCACCACGTTAACATCTCTGAAACTGTGAATCACAGTAATCTGTGCAACTACTACACAGCTCTGTCCCTTAACCTTTTACAGATAACTGACAAACTTCACACCTCACCTCAGCTGGGAGATGAAGAGGCAGACACTGAAGGAAACTCCTCACTTCACTCTCTTCATCTGACCAGCCTCTCAGAACTACTGGTTTCTTCACTGTCTGGAGTTTCAGCACTTCTTGAAGGACATAGCTCTTTCTCTCTGAGAGCTTTATGATCCACACTTCAGGAACTGACTGGTAAACTGGGCTGTAATGATGGAAGAACACTCCTGCCTGTTTCTCATGTTTCACACATGTGAGAAAAAGATCCAACAAGAAATCTCCTTTTTCTGTTAGCACATGAGATCCAGATTCTCTACAGTGGTGTGAAGATCCTCTTTCTGACGGAGAGCCGCTTGCAGACACAGATCCAGCAGGAATGATTTCCCTCTCTTTCTCCACTTGTCATGTCACCCTAGGCAGAACTGAATCTACAGAAACGAGAAACAGTTCATAAACACAAGAAGAATAGGTATAATTATAGAAAAATATTAGAATAATTGAAGACATTTTCAGGACACATTAGATGTATCACAGTATTTCAATACTACAATATAAATGCTATTAAAACCAATAAGTAAGGATTTTGGACAGTTCACACAGTTCACTGCACTAAATCTAACAAAGCACGACCACTTAAGCTCTGTTTCTAATGAAACATGAAGTTGGTCAATGATTGCTTTTATGATGTGCTTAGAAAAACACATTGTGACCAAATGTTACATTATTATGTCTGAGCATTAAGCTGAAAAGTTCATCTTGTTTTTCAGATAACAGCAGTATTGCTGTTTCAACTCCAGGTTGTTGAGTCTGATTATGTGACTCAGGCTTCCAATACCGCTTCTGGTGATCTGACTCACAGTCTCCACATAGTAAGGCAATTTTATAGATTTTTTCCTGCATAGTAATTAATTAAAAAGTTCCTTCACCCATAGCTACATTCGTTACTCTGTGAAGGTTTCAGTTAATCACACATTTTAATAATACTGAATGATGCATTTAAATAAGCATTATTTCCCTTTATGTTTCTTAACCCGTCTTCTCAGCTTATTTGGAATCTGCATGTACCTTCTTCACATTTTAACACAGACTTAGACAGTCAGTGGTAATCTACTTCTCACACAAACTCACTGTTTCTGCTCTGAATCCGTTTCAGGAGTGAGTAGAAACATTTTAAAAGTGCTGGTCAAACGCGCTGATATGGCACACATGGCACTAAACAGGGTGAACCTTTTCTAAAAGGATTTTTCAACAATACGTCTGTTTCCATGTAAAGTTGGTACTATTTTAGACAATCCTGCAGCAGTGACTCCCAAATCCTTCATTAAAAACACTGCACAACTAAGCTGCTGTTTATAAGGAAAGCTACTGTTGGTGTACAAAATCTTTGTTTACCACACAGGAATGGACAGCAAGAAATAAAAGAACTTTACACTTCATTCATATAAAATTTTGCATAGAAACATCAACTGAATTTCAATAATGAGGAGATCTGGGATCAAAATACGGTGACTTGTGAAAATTTTGGCGTGGACTTTATGGGGTATGGCAGAAAAAGCCTTAACACAGATGACAGGAAGCATCATTCTGGAGTTTACGCGGAAATGGAATTCTGTTCTTTCATATTTTAATTCTATTGGCCGTATTTCTAGTTGACTAAACTTTTTATATTTGAGTCCTATTTCCTGTTTTCAGTACCAGGTTTGCTTTATGCAGTTCACTGCCTAAAGACCAACTATCTGCTTCACATTGCTTGGGCAGATTATTGTAAACACTGTGTTTAATGTGTGTAGAGCCTCAATTCTCTCCTTTACAATGATGTTATGAACAGTTTTCTGAGTCCAAATTCCCAGTTTAAATACAGGTTTACTTTATACACAGTCCACTGCCTATAAATAAGCAGATTAAAATAAAATCATCCACTAAAGGTTTCACACAACTTCCAAACACTCAAGACTCTTCCTGCACTTGCATGAAGCACCACGTGAACATCTCTGAAACTGTGAATCACAGTAATCTGTACAACATCTACACACAGCCTCTGTCCAACAACCTTTACAGATAATGACAAACTTCACACTACCTCCTTCAGGAGATGAAAAGGGCAGACACTGGAAAGAAGCTCCTCACTTCACTCTCTTCACATCTGACCAGCCTCAAGAACTATACTGGTTTCTTCACTGTCTGGAGTTTCCAGCACTTCTGGGAAAGAGGGAGTTCTTTCTCTCTGGGAGTCTGTACTCCCAGACGCCAGTAGCTGACTGGAAAAAGTGGCTGTAATGCTGGAAGGGCACTCCTGCCTGTTTCCTCATATTTCTTCAAGTGTGAGAGCAGATTCAGCAGAAATCACTCTGATCAGCAGAGACTATATCCATCACCATCTTTATAAAAGGGAAGGTTGTGTGGGGTGCACACAGGCACCCAGCAGCTTAGTGTAACTCTGTCCGTAGCTGCATCACACTCTGCTGCTGCAGCAAACAGCTTCACCAGAAACTGGAGAGCTGCATTTTGATATTTTAAAAGGCCAAGAAATACTGCAAAAGGTCAAGAAGGCAAATTGAGAAAATGAATAGATTAGACTGTCAACTGAAAAATCATTTCTGAACATTTATTGTGCCATCACACTAAAACCATTACAGAATACCATGAACATATAGAGAAATCAGGAATTACCAGCTACACAGCTGTGCAGCAGAGATGGGGACTCAATTTAGCACCATGGACACCAGCTGCACTCAAGTCTAATGTGGACACACTAGTGAAATGACTTGCAACTCAACTCATCTGTCAAAATGCTGAAGCAGAGCCAAAGTTTGCCCATGCAGCAAGTCAAATGAGCCAAAATGCTACAAGAAACTCAAATAAACATGAGTAAAAAAGATTAAATGGAAGGTACCTTGTAAGAAAAGTAATAACATTTAGCAGTTACAAGTCTGAGTAAGACTTATTGACAATGACTGCTACCAAACTTAAAAACATGTCTTATGAAGTAAGGGCCTGTACCAATGTACCAATCAATCTTGTTTGATCACTGTATCAATTATGGTTAAATGAAGAATATTCACATGACATCATACTGTAAAACACTTATTCATGGGCTGTATTTTTTCACTGCACTGTATTACACTATGTCTAAGTAAATACAATGCACACTAACAGTAAACAGTAAAAGTTCTGCAACACTCACCTAATGGAGTTTATCTGTGAAAAGTGCCTCTAAAATCATGTTGCAGAGGGCATCAGTGGGATGGTGTGTGCCTTTGCCACAGTGTATATGAAGGATGACCTTCTCCGGACTTTCACCAATGACTTTTCTATATATGGTTGCTTCACCAAAAACTGGAAGGTGGACCTGTTTCCCACAGACATCCAAAAATATACATACCTAAGATGTGCAAGATGAGGTGTGGTTCTGAGAATCATCTGGATCACAGTATCTGGTATATTATAGCCCTCCAAGCTCAGATGAACCTGTTTTTCATTGGCCTGGCTGATCACATACGACACTGCACAGCACTGATGTGGATCAAGGTCTTTTGCATTCAAGTCAAGATGATAGTTCACTTTATCCAGGAACAGCAGGCAAGCTTCAGGTGACTGGGACTCGTACAAACACTGACACACAAAAGCAGCATCAACAACATCTTCATCACCCATTATCTGTTCATCCTGAACAAAGGTGTTCATGAATTTCATGAAAAATCCTTCAGAAGCTTTTTTGATCTGATCCTCAAAGAAAAGATTCTTCAGGAGGTCAAGATTTGGTTTTGCCAAAAGTCCACAGAGCAACAGAATCATATGTTTCAGGTGCTTTTGCTCTTCTGTCAGACAAAGCTGGAAAACCTGGTCAATTTGTGCTGGATTTCCAAGGAGCCACAGTGTAGAGAAGAACTCTTGTACAGTGCTGTGCAGAAATGCATGGAACTGTATCACAGAAGTGGGAGTGGCTTCCATTGTAATTTTCTTCAGGAAAACATCACTTATTTCAATCTCATCAGTGTCTATGTCTGGTAGGTTCACAGTTTTCTGCAATGTTGCACTGAAGGCACTTTTCATCAAGGAAAAGAGTTGATCTCTATGGTCTTTCATGTACTTGTCGACTTGCCTGGAGGTTTTATTTCCAGCTTTTTTCAAATCTTGACGGAGAATGTGGACATACATTTCTGTAATGTTCAGTGGACATGTTGGTTCTTTGTTGTTTCTAAAAGAAATGCAGGTTGCTACCATGAATGCATACATTGGGACGTGGCAAAGACTGGTCAACTCCTGGTTGTTCAAAATTACATTTAAAAATTCAGCCTCAGAAGTCAGCATCTGCATAAAGTATCTTTGGACAGACTCCTCACTGAACCCTTGGACATAGACTCTAAAAGCAGGCCAGTCTGACAAATAGGAATCATCCTCCAACTCTGACCTACACGTTAGTACAATTTTAGCCTCTGGAAGATGATCACGATCCAGAATCTTCTGTAAAAGGGAGCTTTTCTGTAAAGGATTGATGCCATCAAACACAATGATAACATTCTCTGAGTTTTCCTCAATATCCCGCAACACTTCCTTCTTATACTTTTCCAGAGGTTTGCAGTGCAAATCAAACAGAAGTGATTCCAATGACATGACATTGGAGATTTGGGTTAGTGTAGCCTCATCAAAGTAAAACATGTAATCTAATGCTTGGTTGTCTTTTTGGGACCAAAGAGAGAGCATTTCCTGGACGACTGATGTTTTTCCTATTCCAGATTTTCCAATAAGCAGGATTGACTTTTCCTGACTCTGAAGAAGATCTTCAGGTGATAGTTTCTGTTTCTGCACAGGAATGTAACTCCTTAGCTTCTTTGGACGAGGTTTCTTGCACTTCTTATTCTTCATTTTAAGTTTATTATGTGCAGAGTTTACAGTTGTGTCAGTGTCGAGGACTACCGGTACAAAAGTGAACTTTCCATCTGTATTGTGTTTCATTCTGTTTCTGCACTGCTCCCTCTGTCTCCTCAGTATGTTCTGAGCCTTCATTTTAAGCTGTTTCTGGAAGTCGTGACAGGGCTTTGTACCTGAAATTTATTGCAAAGATAAAAACATTATCCACTGTTAAATATTACATATATGCATACATTCCTAACAGCAAAATACTGTACATATCCTTTATTTTACAAAATAAAACGATATCAAATGGAAAATCTACCTTTTCATTACCACAAGAATTAGTGTAATGCTGTTTTTACTGTTGCCCTCTCAAAGTCACTCAGTATATTACACTGTGGGCATGTGTATTTCTCTTCTTTATTGAAATTAATTGCTTTATTGATTCACTGTTTATTTAATTAAATGATATGCAGGCAACCCTGCTCTGAAAATATAGTTGGCCTCCTCTGATTGTTTCTTCTCTTCAAACAAAATGAAATATATTTAATACACAACATGAGTAAATCTTTAAATCCTTAAAGTCAGTGTGAATCAGGAGTGCTTTTCTCATTCCTTTACATTTTTGAGCTAAAGAGTACATGTGGGTAGGAAATCACAGTGGCTTATTTTTGTTGTTGTCATTATTGTCACACAGAGTTGGTTTAAAGATATAAGCAAAGACCAGCACACACCTACACAACTTTCAGTCTCAGTGTCTTCACCGAAAGGAAAACAGCTGATCCAGTAGTGTGAATCTTGATGTAATGTTCTTTTTCTGGTAATGTCCAGGATCCTGAGTAGCTCATAACTGGCTCTTTCTCCTTTCTTATTCACACAGTCCAGTATAAACCTGGCTTTGTCAAAGTTTCTTCTTTCTGCCTTAAGAGCATCTACTTCATCGTCATTAAGGACCTTACGCTGGTAGAGATTCTCAATGATGAGAGAAAAGTTTTTTAGACGAGTCACCAGATCTTTCCTGGCATTGCTGAGGTATTCGGCAGCACTTTGCTGAGCACAAGCCATGTTTGAGCTTCACCATTAGAGCAGTACCTGACTCATTCCTGTACCGTCCACCTGAGATACAAAACACAAACAACATTACTTCCTTCAGTTCTCACACTACCTAAACAGCTAATACATGTGCACATACTCATTAAAATATTCACTAAAACTTCATCTCTCAGGAAGACATGCAATATTGTGCATTATTATTATTATTATTCTTATTATTATTATTATTTATTATTATTATTATGCATTATTGATCGAATTAGAAAATATTCAATCAAAGTGCAATTCAAGTGTTATTTTATCAGTCAACTAAACTGGTACAGTGCTTTCCAGCATACATACTAACAATTTTACAGAGCATTATGTTAATTAATCTTACTTTTAGCAAATGCTTGACATGATAATATTAAAACACACAATTATATTCTAGTGATAACAGTGGTTGCAAACAGCTGGGTTGTGTCTCTCTCAGTTTCTGACAGTTCCTCAGCAATACTAAGAGATGACAAGATGCAGCTCAAGCTCTAATAAGTCCTTTAAAGGTCTTGTCAGATGCCCAGCCAGTGTGAACACTCTGACTCAAAACTGGCCCTTGTGTCTGTCTTAAAAAGTGATCCACATAATGTGTGAGAAAGAGCATATTATTATTTATAACAATATGGTGGGACATAATATTAGCACTTATAAATAATGAAAAGTATATTTGCCATGTGGCATTAAACAAACACACACACACACACACACACACACACACACAAATGCTATAATTTCAATCTGACAGTTGTTCTGTATAATCACATTTTCATGATGAATGGACCAATAGAGATGCTTTGAAATGACTTTTTGACTTCTCTTTTAAGGGCTGAATCATGCAGTGCATCTTACTGTTTGTTGCAACTCCCTATTGGCTGGCCTTCCTATGCGGACCATCAGACCATTGCAACTCATCCAGAATGCAGCAGCGCGGCTCGTCTTCAATGTTCATAAATTCAGTCATGTAACTCCTCTGCTGCGTTCCCTTCATTGGCTCCCTGTAGCTGCCCGCATCAGATTCAAAACCTTGATGCTGACCTACAAAGCCAAACATGGACCAGCCCCTCCATACATGATGGCAATGGTCAAAACTCGAGCTGCACCAAGAGCCCTTCGAGCTTCAAGTACAGCTCGGCTTGACCCACCATCCCTCAGGATGCAAGGTAAACATGCATCCAGACTCTTTTCTGTTCTGGCACCAAAATGGTGGAACGAACTTCCCCTGGGAGTCCGAACAGCCGAGTCCCTCAATGTCTTCAAACGCAAACTGAAGACTCATCTGTTTCAGGAGTACTTAACTCCATAAAGACTTGTTTCAACACGGTCTAAATGTGTGGAATCTCTAGATTCCAGCCTTATCTACTAGCTAAGGATGTTCTAAGTAAACAGCAAAGCACTTTTGTAAGTCGCTCTGGATAAGGGCGTCTGCTAAATGCCACAAATGTAAATGTAAATGTAAATGTTGTAACCTGAGAGCTATGATGATTTTGTTAACTAGCTGGCCAGTTATTTTTACTCAGGTTACCGTGCTTATTTAGTTTACTGTAAGTAAAGCCTAAATACTGAAGTAAAAGAGCAACCTTTAAAAATTTTCTATTTTCATGACAGCTGTTCACTTCTAGGGTGTCATAAAAATTCCCGCCAGTCATAAAATCTTTTATAACAATCACAAAATCTCTCTCTCTCTCTCTCTCTCTCTCTCTCTCTCTCACACACACACACACACACACACACACACAAAACTCAATTCAGCTGTTTTAGGTGTTTAGTGAATGTGGGTCTTGTTGACCTTTAGGACATGGGGTGTTGTTTTAATATTCTGTAAAGCATTTTAACTTATAAACACAACATTAAAGTAAACATGTAGAAAAGTTCCAGGAAGAGCAAAAAGAAAGTGAAACCAACACTGATCACAAAACAAAACAACAAAACACAGCGCTTCATTTATTTCATCTACAAGAGAAGTTAGTTCAGACTCCTGTTTGGTTTTAGGATCGTGTAGGACATGGAGTCTTTACCTTACCTTCCAGAAGAGAAACCTCTTCCACTCCAAACCTGTTTACTGTAGAGAAACTGAGAAACAGAGAGGGGGGGGGGGTTCTTCACATGAGGAATAAGGAACTGTATAAACTAACTACAATATATAACTGTATAACTGTTTAACTATAACTGTAACTATAAGTTAATAACTATAATATCTAAAATAATAACTAAATTAATAACTATAATATATATAGTGTTTCCTCATCACACTGCTGATTATCCTTCTCCCTCTTTAAAGGTTCACTATTACTTTATAAACTTAAACATTGTTTCGCGGTTCGAACACGCAGAGATCAGCTGACACCTACGTCAGCGTCTTGAGGCAGCACAGCGCATGCGCGACGCGCCACACGCAGTAGAAGTGGGCAATACAGGGAATTTTGGTTTCGATCCGATACCAAGTAAACACAGGGCCAGTATCGCTGATACCGATACCGATACTTTTTAATATTTAAGCTTCTTAAATCCAAAGGATCCAAAGACCTAGGAAAGTATTTCGCAAAACATTTTATATAGACTGAAAAGCCTCTGCCAGTGACTTCTGTCTCTGGGTCGAGGGCCTGGGTCTGTCTGGGCCAGAGAATTGGGAATGTCACTCCTATTCTCTTCCTTTCTGCAGCTCCTCGTTTTCGGCTGCATGTTTTTTCATGTGTTTTTACAGGTTTCTATTATATTTTACAGCCTTGTTTCAAACTGTACAGCTTACTGTATTTTCATTCTCTGCACTAAAATACAGCCATACGGCGCCTCTCTACCTCTCCCACATGTCTAAACTCCGGTAATGTCTCTCTCCGTACTGTGACGTATGGACTCGAGGACAGCGCTGAGTGGGCGGGCTAGGCTGAGCCTACCTGCATGACTGGTTGGCTGGCGCCGCTGAGCCACGTGACGGTGACGAAACACGAGAGGGAGCAGAGGGAGGAGTGGGAGGGGAGCAGAGGGAGGAGTGGGAGGGGAGGGTGCGCTTCTCCGTGCTTTGACAGAGCGCACTGAGCGCAGCACTGACAGAGTCGACTGTGATGAATCCGCTTGCGCAGCAGTCAGTGCGTGCGGTGGAAAAAAAGCTTGGTATTGATCAATATCAATACCAGCGTTGGTAACGATATTATCGATATTTGGATCGATCCGCCCACCTCTAACATGCAGGCGGTCTCCTGGGTCGAGGGTGCTGGATTGTCCCCGATGACGTCACTGTATTTCTCCTATAAGTAGCCTGTTAACCTTTCAGTTCTGGGGCCACAACTAACTCCCTTATAAGTTGGCTTTGTTCCTGAAGCCCATTTGAGACACTCGTTTTATTTGTCAATCGAGTGTATCAAGGTTATCCTTGTTATCTAGAACTGAGAAACAACTAATACCTGTGACTTTTCACATAAGACAAGGTGAGAACTGTGAATGAATATGATTTCAGGTGGTAAATTTACCCCCACATGGAATGGCGAGAAGGATTTACGGGGATGATGTGGTTTTATACAGTATACAGCTTTTTGATACGTGGAATTAAGTAAAAAAATCTGTGCAACCAAACAAATAAAAAGTGGCCAAAACCCTCCCATAGGAATGCATTGAAATGTGTCCAAAACAAATGTCAAACGTCTCGAAAACAAATTTTCGAGCTAAAAACAAATTCGGCAGAGTAGTACTTGCTGTTTTTCCCAATCCAATTTCGGGTTTTCGCACAATCATCCTACAAACTTCCCTTGGTTACAATAAATTACGTAATGTTGTCAATTCTCACACAATACAATTCTTTCTAGTGGTGTGTGGGAAAAGGCTGCGTTGAATATTCAGCGTAAAAAAAATCCCACAGTGCCAAAAAATACAACTAATATTATTAAATATATAAACCGTGAAACGGCAGAGGGAGCCATTGAAAATACTCCTGCGGCGCTGAAGCACCTGCTGCTGTTATGTGTTGAGGGAATAAGTGAGATGAGCGCCTCGAGCGCGCCCTCTAGTGTTCGGCAAACCCGGAACACTTTCTGAAGTGACAGTTCCTCTCTGTATTTAAGTTGTGGGTTTGCCATTAAATTATTTTTTTTAAAAAGCTGTTTGGAGATTTTATGTGCTAATTTTTTTATTTATATATTTATTTTATTTTTTAAAAATGCATGATGATTTAATTGATGATTTTCCGTTTCCATAAAATACTTTTTTTATAATATAATATATTTTGACAACCGATTCTTCCCCTTTTTCAACAAACGGTTTCATTTGAGACTTTTGCCCTCGTATGTTGGCATTAAGCTGCGTCCTCCGCGGAAGCAGGAAGTGGGCGTCCTCTCGGGTTGCTAGGCAACGCGGAGCCGCTTCTGCAGAGCAGGTGTTTATTTAGTGTGTGAGACAAGTTTCAGTGGGGATATAAGTTCTCAGAGGTGGCCTTGATATGGTGTTGTCCTCTAAAATTGGTGAAGATCGGTCAGCGGTGAGTTTGAAGTTTGTATGTGCTTAATAAACCCCTAAATGAAGCAGCTGAACTAACTTTCTGCTTGATAAAGTGACTGCCAGCGGTGGAAACTGCACTAAACCATCTTAAACACACTCTTTATCATTATACAGCTGAGCTGGGTTTGCACTTTAACTTTAAATCATGTGTTTTGGTAAGTTAGGTGAATGTTTTTGAGCTAGTTTTTCTGTAAAACCCCCAAACATTTGAGAAAATGTGTCATTTTTTCATTATTTTTTCCCCATCATCTTTCATTTAATTTTTTTTTTCATATTTTAACTTTTATGATATTTGTGACTGGAAGGTTGCTGGTTCAATTCCCTGAACTGGCAGGACACGACTGAAGTGCCCTTGAACAAAGCACTTACTCCCCACCTGCACTATAGGGCCGCCCTATATATGTGTGCTCACTGCCCCCTAGTGTGTGAATTCACTAGTCATTATGTGTGTGTGTGTGTGTGTGTGTGTGTGTGTGTGTGTGTGTGTATGTGTGTGTGTGTGTGTGTGTGTTTCACTGCAATTATGGGTTAAATGCGAAGGACAAATGTCCCTGTGTATACAGTTGGTCTATAAGCACGTTTACGTCTCAGTAGATGTTTATAAAAGGGATCTTTTTTATTTCAACAAGCATCACATTCATTTTTAGACAATCAATCCATCTAAGAACAAAAGGATCTGTCTGCAACTGGAGGGCTAGTTTGTGTGTGAGACTGGTTGTGTGTTTCTACATTTTTTGGGAATTGTTTCATTCCTAGTGTCTCTCTTTTTGCACACTGGTACTGGTACATAGATGCTGGATTAACATTCGTGGACTAATTGACATTGGTTCCTCCCTTAAAAGGTTCCTTTATCGATTTCCTGTAAATAATAGATGGTTTGAATATAGTCATAACTATACATAACATCACTCAATGCTTTCAAAACTTTAATAGTGTGTTTCTCTATCCTGGTTTTGGGGAGTTGTAATCCCAGGTTCCAACGTATGATTTATATGATTGACTGGGATTAAAATGCTGCAGCTTCTTGATGACAAGATTATCAAGAGAAGGAGAGCTTTAGTTGGAAAGAATCCTAAAACATGCAGGGCAGGGCAGGGGGTCCCTGGTCCCCAGGGGTTTCGCACATTGTTATTATGAGTTCTTATGTCATTATTATAAGATTGTGTAATTTATACATCCCACTTGTAATATCTAAGAATAAAGCAATGTTAAAAAAAAAGATGGTCAAAAATTGTCAAAACTGAATTATGTTAGTGTCTGGTACATAAAACCAGCCCAAATCTCAGGAGTGGACATGATTAGAGATCAGGACTTTAACCCTTGAAAAACTGGATTATTGTTTTTGCATTCTCCAGGTTTAATCTTCAAACAAGGGATAGGAAAGGAGCATCATGTCCTCCTTGCGCCCCCAGGAACCAGGTAGTAGTCAGGATGGATCAGGCCAAGAGGACACTGGAAGGCAGTGTCCACACCCTTTATTACGGAAACTCCGTCCAGTGGACCCAAACATGCTGATATCGAGGCTTAGTTCAACAGGACCCGGCAGACTCCAGACATGGGATGATCCCCTGGGTTTCCCTATAACCAGGACTCAGCAGCGACATCCGATGACAGCAGAACGGGCTGCTCTGAAACCTGGCCAGCCAGAGAAACCGGTGAGAAAAAGAGCTGCATGCAGATTATTGTTTTGGACCGTTAATTGAATTTAATAAAATAAGTCTTCAGACACCAAGAGTTGATAGATTTAAATTTAATGTGCTTTTCTCATATAATTAAAAGTGTTTTATGTGCTGTATGAGCATCATCACAGAATTGGACAGAAGTGTACATTAAATAAATAATTCAAGAAATACAGATAATAGATACACCATCAGCCGAATTAAAACCACTGACAGGTTAAGTGAAAAACACTACTTACCTGGTTCCAGCGGGACCTGTCAAGAAGTGGAATCTGCATATTAGGCAGCAAAAGTTGAAGCCTGAGACATGATCAAGTGTAAGACCTTGAGATACTTTGACATGAACAAAACAGTGATGTTTTAGACGACTGGGTCTGAACATCTCCAAAACAATAGGCAGGTCTTGTTGGGTGTTCCCAGTGTGCCATGTTCAGTGTCCACCAAAAGGCTCAGAGGAAGCACAACAGGTGAACCAGTGATAGAAAAAATACAGTAAAAAAGAAGAAAAGTAATTATTTAACATCATTAAGCACCGATTTACCAAACCAGGTGTTGAATATTTGGACTATAAATGAGACTGGATTCGCATGAGGATAGCTTTGGAGATGTTTCAATGAACACAATAACCTGTGTCTTTTTGCAAGAATGTTATTAGTATTTATTCTTAGAGTCCTTCCTTACTTACTCTCCAGATAAGGAGCTTTCAATTATGATTTTCAGAGGTGCCTAGAACATGTGCACAGTATTTAAGTGGATTTCAGGCAACTGTCCTTACTTCCCTGCTTTTGACAAGCATTGTTTATACAATTTTCACTTCAAATTAGCTATAGCTTGTACGAGGGTTGTATATTAGCAAGAATATGTTGTTACAATAAGTATCACAATACATATGTTGCAATACAGTAATCAGGGTGATTATTGTGATTTATTTCTTAAATTTGAGGAAAACTGTCATATAGTGCTGGGTATCGCCACTGATGTGCCAAATTGATTTGATTATGATTCTCAAAGTCTGAGCTACACTCGGTTTCTTTAAAGACTGTATTAATTCACACCAAACGTACACATTTCCCCTTTTTACCCAAACTGACTCCATGTGCAGATAACCTGCAGTGGTATCCTCAGGCCCTCTCCCTTCTCCAGTCAGCATTGGGTTAACTTTTAACCTCATTAGCCTGGCTTCCATACGCTCATGAAGTACCCATTGCATTGAGACTTTAAAGACTTTGACTACTGCTAGGTGTCTATAAATGTTACAGGTGTAAATTCAGGACATGTATGTTAACAGCTGAGACTAATTTTTCCATTTTGTCAAGATAAATACAAATTTCCATTTTCCTATTTAAAAGGTTTGTCTTTTGTCTTTTGTCTCCCATTAGACAGTTATGTAATTTATTGTTTAAAGATAAAATTACCTGTCATTATTATTTATGATTTTATTCAATGATAACTTTCATAGAGAAATATTATACTCTATATTCCAGCATCAGGAACTTCTAAATAAATTTAGAATCTTTATTTGCTACATTTTTCCCCCATAATTGACATGCCAATTGACATACCAATGAGAAATGTTTGAATAATGTATTAACCATTTGTAACAAGTTCCTGTGATGTTAATTAAAACTACACTCTCAATCTTGCATATTCATTGATTTACAGATATATTTATGTTATACATACTCTACTAATCATTGAATTCTTATGAAGTTGTCTGATAAAAGCATCATATATCTGCAACAAACAAGGTTTATATGATTACATCACTGAACTGAAGTGTTGTTTGTGTGCAGGTGCAGCTCAATCAGAGTGTGTTCAACTCTCCATCTCCAAGAGAGTTCCCCTTAGGTCGCAGGGCCACACTGGCGCCCATTGTCCATGCCCCTTCACCACCCCTGTCCAGTCCACTGCTCTTCAAATCTGAAGAGGAATTGATCCGTGCTAAAATTCACTCCATTCCTGATATTGCACAGGTCATTCGAAACAACCCTGACCTGGGGTTCTTCCACATGACACCTATTGACCCCAGGTCATCCATCAACTATGACGCATTCAAACTCAAGTAAGTTTCTAGTCAGTCACTGGTAACAATGCTCCCTTCCACAGGCCCAGTATCTCTATTAATAAGCTGAAGCCTATAGCATATAGTGTATATATGGACAATGTACTCAGCTTTGGAATATAGGAATTTAAATGATAAATAACCTGATCATTTGTGCACATATTGAGCACATATTCTTATACTGAATATGACACATTAATTCACCGGACATTTGTCTGCCAGGGTTGTTGCGTACGAGGACCTCGACAAGTCGGAATACTACACAATCAGCCCTCGGGGAGTGCTGCATAAACGCGAAAACGAGGTTGTCTTTGTGCCCCTGGAGCGCTGGGAGCAGGAATACCGTTATCACAGACGGTTACTGCAAATACCATTCTTCGCCCTCTTCCGCAAGTTGAAGGCCTTTCGTAGGTGGCGCACAAATATACGCGCTAAAAACATCAAGAAGTGCAAGCAAGTGCTGCAGGAACGTCTGTTCATCATCAATAAGGTGAGAGAGTGTGTGTGTCATTGTCCTGTAAAATAGAGCCACCTCTATGTCTAAAGTTGACAATGGGTCCTAATCAACAAATGCTCTTGTTTTTTCTCTAAGCATACCTTACTTTCCCTGCTTTATACCATCGGTTCATGACTTCATGGTTGAAGTTGAGTTCTTTGAAGCTTCTTGGAGCTTTAAAAATCCGAGAATTGTGAACATTGTGGAATTGTCATTAACTGACAGTTCCTGATGCTGGTTCCTGAACTACCAGTTCTAATAAGTCAAATAAGGAATGACAGCTGGAAGGGGTTCATTTGTGCACAAGCCGCAATTATAATAAAAGAAAATATACATTAACATTTGCTGACAGGGACGAACCAATCTGATGTTAGGATTTGCTTTCGATGCCGATATTAATAAAATTAGCTAGACTGAGTTTTGTATCATTCGGCTGATCAACAGGGCGCTCCATTTACAGTACATGCCAGTATTTTGTCACCTATTGTCACATACTGTAAATAAGTAATTGTAAAATCTATCTATCTATCTATCTATCTATCTATCTATCTATCTATCTATCTATCTATCTATCTCTTCTCTCTCCCTCTCTCTCTTTCTCTCTCTTTGCAGTCTCTATGTCCAGCTCTGATTGACATCAGGGAGATTTGTTATCGCATCAGCGACATGGACCTGGGCAAAATAGAGAAGGAGCACACGTACACACTGCAGGAGTTTCAGGATGCCCAGTACAGTCAACTCAGAGAGGTCAGATCTGATACAGTACTCTGAGACTCTGAGCATGATGGGTCAGCTGTGTCCCAACAACTAGAACTGGTGCCAAAGACATCACTGAGTTTGTTCTAAATGAATGTGTTAATATTAATCTTTAAACTGATTCTGTCCATTTGTGTGTGCCATAGGTTTCGTCCCGGTTACAAGAGTTTAGAGAGCTGGTAAAGAAGGTAGCTGGCAATGCCTGCCACACAGCCTTGCTTGAGGCTGGATACACACCTGACTACGGCAGCTTTGAGGCTGGTATGCACACGCAGCCCAACTATGTAATAACTTTCTGTGGCATTTTCAGAGTAATAACTTTCTGTGACTTAAAGGCTTAGGATATGTGATTCCATTCATCTGCCAGTCTAAACTAATTTGTATTTAACTTACAACAGGTAATGATGTAGAAAGACAATCTGCAGATAGTACTAGATATTAAGGGTGCAAATGACTTAGTCAAGTAAAACTGTTTACCTAGTTGCCAACCAATTTAATAGTTGATGAGTTGGTGATGGCATCCCATCTGTTTCCTGCGCTAACAGCATGCATATCTACAGTTAATATCCATAACCATAGCCATAACAGTGTAGAATGCACTGGAGTGGAGAGCAGAGTTTGGACACAGGCTGAGTGGAATGTGGAATGGAATGAAAGAGAAAAAAACTGAGAGAGAGGCAGTCATTCCATCCCACTGCGATCACACGCAGACTTTCAAAATAAAATTATTTAAAACTAACAAATAGACTATATCAAAACAAACATCACTAATACAAACAAAAAATCCACCATGACAAAGTAAAAGTCACTAATACAAAAGGCTGAACTGCACCTCGCCAGTTCGGGGGAGACACTAGAACAGACCCATCAAGTTGGACAGTCACCCCCTGCAGCCCATGAGATCCAATTTCAGATCTGGCAGAGTTAACCAAGAACATCACACTGTAACAAAGCAAATACGAGTTTAGACCAGGGGAAAATCTAGGAGTGCTCCTCTTGATTTTTTTGTAATGTGTGTGTGTGTGTGTGTGTGTGTGTGTGTGTGTGTGTGTGTGTGTGTGTGTGTGTGTGTGTGTGTGTGCGTGCGCATGTTAGACGGAGCTGAAAGTAATCCACCTGTTGGTTTGGAGGTAAAGCAGAAAGGGACTTCAAAGAAGATGAGCTATGCAGAGCAGGGAAAGAAGAGATACCACTGCAGTCGCCTTACCTGGTGGGTGTTTTACACAATATAGCACAATATTTTCTTGTAGCTGAAGGTGTATTTGTCCTACTGTTGATGTTTTTTCTTGAACCTGTGCGTGTGTGTGTGTGTATGTGTGTGTGTGCGCCTGCAGTTTTATCCGCCTGACTGATTATCTGATAATGAACACCATGCACAACCTGGCCGTCAACTCCATCAGCAACATACTGAGTTTACTTCAGAAGCAGAACACACACACACCATCAGTCACTGTCATACAGAGCTGGGTTAGCAGTGAGGCCAGCCAGGTGAGTGTGTGATGCTTACTTATGCCTGATAGATACGCTTTCTTGTGCTAACATTTATTGGCCATTTTAATGAGCCAATAATTGAGAGACATTCTTAGCAGAACAGGAAAGGTGAAGAGGCAGAAATATTATGTTTGATAGGGCTTTGTTAGGGGTAAGATTTGTGTCTTAAGATTAGGCTTAGGTTTAACAGTTTTTGTGTTTCTGTTTAACAGGCCAGTATAACAGAGGAGACTGCAGACTCGTCACTGATACCCATGTTCATCACAGAGCTGATGCTGGACACGCACCTGCTCTCTTTCAAGCCTTCCATCACTGACTTTGTGGTGTGTTTGTGTGTGTGTGTGTGTGTGTGTGTGTGTGTCTGTGTGTGTGTGTGTGTGTGTGTGTGTGAGTATGTCCACCAGCCATTAGTAAAACAAGGCATTTTCCTCAAGCCTCCTCTGATACAATACAGATTTCATAGTGATTCCTATAATGGAGAGCTCTCCAGGCACTGCTGCACTAAAGTCTCCTTGACAATATTCTCTAACGATCCACCTAATTAATGTCTGAGGTTTGAATAAGACAGGCTCATTCAAAGTCCTCTCTAACAATGGTGTTGTGGCTCTTTTGCTGCACTTCAAACTTTAGGCATTTAAGAAGGAATAAATGTGGAGGAGTCCAAAATGGATTACATTCATTGTTTCCCTCAAAATTCTACACACAATACTCCATGATGACATGATCACAGCCTTTGGCAGCAATTACAAGCCTCAAGGCTTTTTGAGTTTGATGCTACAAGCTTGGCACACCTGTTATTGGGACGTTTCTCCCATGCTTCTTTGCAGAACCTCTCAAGCTCCATCAGACTGGATGGGAAGCGTTGGTCTGAGCTCTGGCTGGGCCACTCAAGGACATTCACAGAGTTGTCCCGAAGCCACTCCTTTGTTATCTTGGCTGTGTGCTTAGTCATCTTTCCCTTGACCCTGACTTGTCTCCCAGTTCCTGCTGCACAAAAACATCCCCAGAACATGATGCCGCCACCACCATGCTTCACTGTAGGAATGGTATTGGCTAGTGCCTTGTTTCCTCTGGATATGATGCTTGATGATGGAGGCCACTGCACTCTTTGGGACCTTCAACGCAGCACAATTTTTTTAGTACCCTTCCCCACACGTGTCTTAGAGGTCTATCCTCTCCTGTCGCCGGGGGTCTACAGACAATTCCTTACAGTTTGTATTGCTTGGTTTGTACTCTGACATGCAGCGTGAAATATGACACCTTATATAAACAAGTGTGTCTTCCAAATAACTGAATTTACCAATGACGTAAATCACGTTGAAGAAACATCTGATGATCATTGGAAACAAGATGCACTTGATCTCAATTTTGAGTGTAGGCTGTGAATACTTATGTATATACATGGAAAAATTTCATTGTGGGGTATTGTGTGTCGAATTGTGAGGGAAAATGAATTTGATCCATTTTGAAATAAGGCTGTAAAATAACAAAATGTGCAAAAAGTGAAGAGCTGTGAATACTTTCAGGTGTGTGTGTGTGTGTGTGTGTGTGTGTGTGTGTTTTAGGACGTTGTGTGCATGTGGTGTGTTGTTGATTAATGTGAATTTATTTTTTCAGGATTGCTTCACAGAGATGATTTACCAGTTCCTGAACACGGCCGTTTCTTTGGGGCCCCTGGTGCCAGACTGCTATTTTAATGCCTTTACTCAGCCCTTCATTAACAACAAGGTACAGCTCGACTGAACACCGCCTCATTTTTTTTAAAAATTTGTTGGATAACCAGTTTGCGTACAATCGCTCTGCAACAGTCATTAATTTAGGTCATTAATTGAGTCTCAGAGCTCAGGGCATCCCTCTACAGAGCTGTAAAACAGGCCAATTCCAAAACCCCAAAACTGTTACATAACCTGCTACATTCGTTATATTTACAAACACAAAAATATACACAAACCCTGCCTTTTAGAGTAAGCTGTACGTAGAACACAATGGTCACTTCAGGTGAATATGGTACTGGTGACACTGGAAGTCTTAGGGTGTTAAATTGGCTTGTAAAACAGCATCTGAGCATTTTTTTAATGCTCCCTCATTAGTATAACATTTTCCAGCTGTGCACTTACATGTTTGTGAATTGCATGAATGTGTTTTTCTTTGGAAAAGAGAGAAGTTTTTTATTAAAGCTAGCTAATAAAAACGTAGTGTTTTTATTATTCATTTTTAAAAAATGTTTATGTTTATTGTGTATTGTGTGTGTGTGTGTGTGTGTGTGTTGCAGGTGGAGGAGAAGACATGTGGTCCTGGTCCAAGTTTAAATGCCACTATTTTACAGGACCAGCTAGTGTGGGGTACCATTCGCAACATCCAGGTCATTGTCATTTTATGCATTAACCTAAAAGCATCATCAGCACACTCTTCTACGCACAAATAAAGCTTCCTGTACACATGCAGATGCTATTTAATATGAAGAATAATAATTATACACATATACAGTGAAAACACCTACAATATATACCTTATTATATGTTTATATTTATTATCAATGTATTCATATTGTTGTTGTTATATGAAGAGCTTACGTGTCAGATGAGTCGCTGTGTAATAAAAGCGCTTTAGGTTTTGGTGGGAAAACCAAACAAAGTAGACGCCAAGATGACGTGGCTCAAACCAAGGGGGCTCGTTAATAAGAAAACAGATAACAACAAGCTGCCTCACACTGCAGGAAAGAAAAGCTCAACTAAAAAAAAAACAAATAATAGCTGTGAAATGAAAAGCTGATAATTCAGATCAATATTTATATTCCAGGTTTTTCCTTTTTTTTTCCTTCTTATCGTCTTTTCTCTTTTCTATTTTTTCTTTATTTTAATTTTCTAAAGTTTTTGGACAACAGTGTGAAGCATATAAACTGGTGAATGAAACTATGTGATGTTCATTGGAATGTGATTTCCAATATACAATGTATTTTCATAATAGATGTTGCTAGGGTATACAAATATGTGGACAACATACAACTGGTGCACAGGGTGTTAAGAAATGCATTGCATTTGTCCACCATCCCACAGACATTGTATTAGCAGGTACATTTATTCAGTCATTTTTGAATCACGATGAAGCTTTTTGTGTGTGTTTTTTTTTGTCTTACAGGAATCTCTTGAGTATGCATTTAATGCTGCTAACACATATGCACACACATTCGAGCCATTCCGGCTCTTCTACAAAGAAAACGAAGAACTGGATCTCAACGCTGTCAAAGACCAAGACTGTGGTACCGCATTTAACAATATGCTTTTTAGCTCCATTAACATGGACTTAACTATAAACCTAAAGATCTCTCTCTCTGTCTCTCTCTCTCTCAACACAGATGTTACCTTTTTTGAGCAAAGCCTCGAAAAATATCATCAGCAGCATAAAATCGCTTTGGCGATCAAGCCAAAGAGAAACATGGGAATGCTCCTAGTAGACACATCACAGCTCAGAAGCAAGCTTACCCCGTCTCCACTGCGCTGCCTAGAGGTTACAAACACAATTTTAAAAATGCTTTATGTTTTTGTGTGTGAGGGGTGTTTTTAAATCAGTGACTAAATTGACTTCAAGCATAGTTCACGTATTTTGAATAGGGTTGAGGTCAGGACTTTGAGTAGACCATTGCAGAAGCTTGACATTCTCCTGCTTTGTCCATTTCACATCCAACTTTGATGTGTTTTTGGGGTCATTCCAGTTCATGGCAGGCTTGTACTCTGCTACCTGTTGGGTAGATTGTGGTTATCTCAGACAGTTTACAAGATCTGCATATTCACAGAATTGAAACAATAACACAAATCTGAGCACATTAGTAAACCGCTTTTGTTTGCTGGTTCTCTTAATAATCAAATAGCTTTTTATTGCTTTGTATAATTTTAAATTCATGTTTTGGGCACCTCAGGTTGGATGAAAGTTTCAACAATAATGTCACAATAATCAATCTTGCCCCACCGCAGGTCATTAATGACATGCTGCCTCTGCTGGCTAAGAGGAAGATGGATTCTGTTATCACTGAGGCACAGGACGCCCAGTTTAATCTGGAGCTGGTTCCCACAACCACCACTGAATACGTCAACTCCCTTACCTTTTTGGATGAGATCCAGGAACGAGTAAGATAAGCATGCACTTTCTATGTCGTCATATCTTTCTTTTATGAGGTTATGTGGTAAAATTAATCCCTCTCTCGACTTCAGATTGAACCTCTGGAAGAACAGATGGAGACAGTGTGTCTAATGTACAAGCTGATTGACACCTACTCTGTGCCAACACCACCAGAAGACATTGCCGTGTTTGCGACCCTGAGGCCATCATTAGCAGGCGTACGGAACGCCATTGATAAGGCATTGGTAGACAGAGACGCAAATGTGGACAAATTCTGTGAGCACCTGCAGCGAGACATCGTTACACTCAAGAAGGAGGTGAAAACCATTAAACAGAGAGCACAGGTAAGACCACGGATAGACCCATCACCTCACACATAGTAGTAATTATATATATATAATATGCTTGCTTTCAGTAGAGTGTTTTTATGCAGTGTTGGCATCTTTTCCGCCTTGAGAATGAATAGTCAAACTGATATTAGTACTCTAGGAACACCCTGGCAACCATCTTGGATACCATATGCACCTTAAAGCAACCACTAGACATTCTCTGTATCTTATATTCACATTTATATTAAGCAACATCTAATATTTAAACCATTCTTGTTAGATACATCTATTCAGGTCATATTTTGAGGCTGTCTGGACAGTTCATTTTATTTCGCTGTGCCTTTTTCAGGACGTACAGCTTCTGGACATCACTGCTGACCGAGGTAAAGTTCACAAGCTGCTGGGAGAAATCCAGATATCCATAGATGAGCTGCAGACACAAGCCTCAAACTACAAATCCTACCAGAAAAACTTCAAGGTCAGTGGGTCGTTCTAACCACCGGACTAACTGCCACAGAGTGCTTTCACATTGCCATCTAACGTGCTGTGTGTTTCTTTAGTCCCAAATCTTCACATTTGGTCTGTGTGGACATGTTTGGTTGTGTATGTGTGTTTATGTTCATCTGTGTAAACGTGTGTGTGTATAGGTGGAGGTGACCAAGTACGAGACTCTGGAGGAGCTGATTGCTGATGTAAAACTGAAGAATTTGATGTGGGATGGACTAGAACAGTGGGACAACATGCAAAACAGCTGGATGCAGGTCAGTTTCATTCAGAGTCAAATGAGCTACATTAAGTCGCACCTGTGCTCCCTGGAATGATGGTGCTCGGTCCATTACTTTTGGTATGAGTGAGGGATGAGGTGGGGCAGTGAGCATCCAGCTTCATAACCTCACTCATGCTATTGTTGCTCAATGCAGCAAAATCCTCACAGCAATGCTCCAAAATCTTGGAAGGTCTTCTCTGGACAGTAGACTCTTTTAATAACCTTGATTTCATAAAAACGAATGAATGAGCAGGTGTTCCAGTGCTTTTGTCTGGTGTTTGGTTGAATTAGAAATGAAGTACAATCAGCTTGTTATGTGAATAATCTGATCGTCTATGGTTTGGTGTGTGATGTGTGGCTTTTGCAGAGTAAGTTTGACGAGCTGGACCCAGAGGTTCTGAGTGCTCAAGTGAATAAATATGGCAAGTACGTAAACCAGCTGGAGAAAGGGCTTCCACCCAACAGCGTTGTACCTCACCTCAAGGCCGGGGTGGACTTCATGAGAGAAAAGGTGGGTGGAGCTTTCTTCTTCTTTCACAGGACTGGTCCTGCTACCTGCTCCAGTGTGGTCATTGTTTTAAGTCACACCTGGCTTATGTTTAAGTAGGGCCCGATACCTTCTTGTATTCAGCTTGTGTGCATCAGAGAAGCAGATAATTATGCTGCCTGCCTTCAGGGTCTCACATAGCAGAAAGGTCTTAGCAGAAGAGCCATTAGACCTACCACCTATATTGGGCAGCAGCCATATAGGACAATGTCATCAGCTAATGATAACAAACAGCAAAGGCATCAATTCAGCTGTGTGGAACAAGGCAATGGTAAACCACTTCTGTTCATTTACCAAGGAAACCACATGGATAGACAAAACAGAATGATTCACAAGATGCCAGAAGATGTTGGTAGAAACATCAGTAATCTTCAGTATGTGGATGACACAACACTCATAGTAGGAGATCTGGAAGACCTGAAGGCGCTTATGAAAAAGGATAAACAGCAGAGTGAGAAGATGGGACTTCAGCTCAGTATGAAGACTGAGCTCATGACGACCGGAAACAGTCCAGCTATACCACTGAGGGAGAAGATGTGGAGATGGTGGAAAGCTTTTGCCTTCTTGGTGCAGTTATCAACAACAAAGGCACTCAAGAAATTCGACACAGCAGGTCAAGGATGAAGGAGCTTGAAAAGGTCTTTAGATGTAAAGATCTGTCTTAAAAAAAAGGATCAAGAATTATTAAGACAATGCTCTTCTCTGTGGTTCTTCATTGTTGTGAAAGCTGGACAATAAACAAGTGAGACAGGAGAAACATTGACGCCTTTGAACTTTGGTGTTGGCAAAGGCTTCTGAGAGTTCCCTGGACAGCAAAGAAGACATACAAATCGATCCTTGACCATATCAAGCCTAGCCTAACAACAACAACAACAACAACAACAACAACAACAACAACAACAACAACAACAACAACAACAACAACAACAACAATAATAATAATAATAATAACAATAACAATAATAATAGGGCCTGATACTGAGTACCAAACTGGTGTTTGCATGTAGCACAACTTGACCTGATACATTCTGTTTTTAAAATGACCTTCTTATTTAAAGATGCTCTTCTTCTAATGTTCTGAGAAGGTACTATATTGCTGCAGGTTGAGGAAAATGTCCTGTTCCTTTACCTGTATGACAGTGGTATAAAAATAGAGACTTGCTTGATGTTTTGCTCACTGTTGTTATCTCTCTCTCTCTCTCTCTCTCTCTCTCTCTCTCTCTCTCTCTCCCTCTCTCTCTCTCCCTCTTTGTGTGTGTGTGTGTGTGTGTGTGTGTTTGTTTGTAAAAATAGCTGCCAGTCATAACTGACCTGCGTAACCCCTGTATGAAAGCTTGTCACTGGGGGATGCTGGAGAACATTGTTGGCTCCAAGCTTCTGGGCGAAGATCTCACTCTCAGTGCCCTTCAGGAGCTCAACATCTTCACCTACATCAATGACATCCAGCAGGTCAGCCAGGGATGGAGGGAGGGATGGAGGGAGGGAGGGATGAAGAGAGGGATGAAGGGAGGGATGAATGGATGAATATACAGGCAGAATGGTGGATGAATAGAAGGATGGATGGATGGATGAATGAATGAATTTCAGGAGGGATGGAAGAATGGATGAAATTAAGGATGATGTATGGATTATGGATGCCTGGACAGATGGTTAGGTAATTGGATGGAAGGCAGAATAGATAGTAGAATGGCTAATGCACAGATGGATAGATAGAAAGCATAGATAATGGATGGTTAGACGAATAGAAACCATGAATTATGGATGGATGTGTGGAAATAAAGAATATGGGTGGATTTTGGGTAAATCTGGTTGGAGGGATAGATGCATTAATAGGTTTGTCATTGGATAGATGTGTGGATAGATGCGTGGGAGGTTGGAGCGGTTGATGAATGGATGGGTGGGAGGGTGAGATAAAAGATCATGGATAATAAATGGGTGGATGGAAGCATGGAAATCAAACATGTCGAATTAATAAATGGAACGATGGAAGAATAGAGGGAAAGAATGGGTGGTGTATGTATGAACACTGTGAAAGGTTGAGGTGGGTCAAAAGCTGGAAGGATGTTTATGTGTTGACAGAGCTGTTCTGTCTGACCTTTCTTCTTGGTCTCTTCTCCAGGTTTCAGGTCAAGCATCAGGAGAAGCAGCCTTGGAGGCGATTCTTAAGAAGGTACATATGGTCACGAGTTCTTTTAGATTCAGTCACGTATTTGAACAGACTTATTTTTGATATTCGTACTGTTGCTAGGTTGAGGACTTATGGAAGACGACTGAGTTTGTGGTCTTACCACATCGAGACTCTAAGGATGTGTTCATTCTCGGAGGCACAGATGATATCCAGGTGAGGAACAACTGTAGCTCCATCTGCTGGATTCATTATTAACAACCGAGAAAATCAACAAACCTTTAGTTTCTTAGTGTTCGTCTGAAATTGATTTACATTGTATTAATTTCTATGGGAAATCCAAGCACTATAGAGTCATTAAAGCACAAATGATGGACAATGTTTTTTGACTGGTCTTATATCTAATAGATGTGGGTCTCGACAATGGTGTGTGTTGTGTTTGTGTATAGGTGTTGTTGGATGACAGCTCCATTAATATGGCCACAGTGGCATCGTCACGCTACGTGGGTCCCATCAAGGCGAGAGTGGAGGAGTGGCAGAAACGACTCGCTCTGTTCAACCAGACCCTGGTAATCAGACCAGTCTATGATCAGACTGACCTCACGTAAGCAAGTTAGATAATTACATAAAGTCACTATATCTTCTTCAGTCCAGTTTTGTGTTTTTTATTTTGAAGCAGTAAAAGACAGAAGAAAAAAAGGGGGAAGTGTTATAACACCAGCTGAAAGTACACAATGGCTGATTTTTTGAGAAATGCTTGTATTGTACATTTTCACTCCTTAGGGCTTCTGGAGATCTTCCAGAACAATAATGCGTTATTGGAGCAGATTCAGAAATGCCCGGAAGAGAGCCATCTTCCCCATGATACACCTGGGCACTAACACACACCTGTCAGTCACATGTTCCAATACTTTTGCTCACAAGACAAAAGTGTGTTCAGTCAGAAGGTTTTGTCTCATATTCATCTTTTAATGTCATCTAATGCAGTGAACTGCAGAAATAAAGTGATTGGCCTCACTGTTCCAATACTTTTGGAGAGGAGTGTATATGTCCGTGGCTTGCTGTTTCAAAACACTGGTGTGAATGTAAATTAGAATTTGCAGCTGTTTGAGGAGCTCAGGAGCAAAAATCCCAGATCTTATATAGTGTTGCTTTAAGGGTGTTCTCGCAGTAGGTGATCTGTACTGTGCACAAGCATGTTTCCCCAACAAAGCCTGTTTCAGACAATTAGTGTGCTTGCTCTGAACTGTTCCAGAGCGTGGTACAATCAACCGTGCCTGGACCCACATGAAAGCGTGGGCTTGGGCACAGTTCAGTGTGTGTGTTTGTGTTCCTTTGTGTATTTGCAGTAATACCGTGTGTGTGTAGGTGACTCTGGGGGAGGGTCTGAAGGCTTATGGTAATGTGGAGCACTGGTTAGGTAAGGTGGAGGAGGCCATGTTCTGTCTCAGACATAATATTGTTGTCTCATTTGTTTTACTTGGTTCCCTTTATGTACTTTTCGGAAATCTGATGAAGTTTTAGGTCAAATTTATACAGAAATAATTTTTTTAAAGGGTTCACCAACTTTCATACAGTGGGGAAAATAAGTATTTAGTCAGTCACCAGTTGTGCAAGTTCTCCCACTTAAAAAAATGAGAGAGGCCGTTAATTGACATCATAGGTAGACCTCAACTATGAGAGACAAAATGTGAAAAAAAAAATTGAGAAAATCATTTTGTCTGACTTTTAAAGAATTTATTTGCAAATAATGGTGCGTTATTGGAGCAGATTCAGAAATGCCTGGAAGCTTACTTAGGTCCAAAGTCGTCTTCCCCAGGTGTGTATGCTGATACATGTAGCCTGAACCTTTTTACTCTTAATGCACGAGCTTTAACAGCAACTTAATTTAGCTTTTTTGATTTAAACAATTGTTAATCTCTCCTTGCATCAGGTTCCTTTACTCTCAATGATGAGCTGCTAGAGATCCTGGGGCATAGACAAAGGAATCCCTCAGGCTGTGCAGCCTCACCTGAGAAGTGTTTTGATGCAATTGCTAACTGGAGTTTGGCTTGCTGTCCTACCACGTCAGTGAACCTGGGGAGAAAACTATGCTTAGCGATATTCTGGCCATGATCTGCGCCTGAGGAAGAAGGTCCATTGCCGCTTGCATTTTATTTTCTGCAGGCAGTTTTAGAGACATTACATTTGCTTTCATGTAGAATACTTGAAATCACATGGTTCAGAAATATATTTAAAGCAAGCATATGCTGCATTTTAATCTAAAAATGACCACATTAATATCATTAGGATGACTTTTAATTGGAAAAAGAATTGCCTCGATTATGCTGCTCCAAACCTTATAAATGAGACCAACTGGTCTCTGCTAGTATCAGTTTACATTAGACATTAAATGGTTTATATATATATATATATATATATATATATATATATATATATATATATATATATACAGGGTTGGGCGTGAAATGGAAACACTGGTTTTAGACCACAATAATTTATTAGTATAGTGAACTAGGGCCTCCTTTGTGACCAATGCAGCGTCAGTTCGTCTTGAGAATAACATTTTTGGGATACAACCCGGGTTAGCAACCCAACATCCCTTTCAGACAGCTTCCTCTTGCGTCCACAGTTAATCCTGTTGGATGTGGTTGGTCCTTCTTGGTGCTATGCTGACATTACCCTGGTGGGTGACTGGGGTGTGGGATGACGGGCGGCGGTATCACAAGACTTGCTGCCAGTCTAAATGCCAATCAGACATGCACCAACAATTTGTCTTCTTTTGAACTCTAGTATATCCCCCCCTGTCTTTGTGTTCATTTCAATGGCACAGGCAAACTGTGCTCTTACCTGCTAATTGAACCTTCACACTCTGCTCTTACTGGTTCAGTATTGCAATTAATGAATTAGCCACCAAGCTGCTCCAATTTAATATGAAATCTCACACTACAATGACAGGTGTTTCCAGTTTCATTGTATATATATATATATATATATATATATACAGTGGGAAAATAAGTATTTAGTCAGTCTGGTGTACAGGATTCTCACTTAAAAAGATGAGAGAGGCCGTTAATTGACATCATAGGTAGACCTCAACTATGAGAGACAAAATGTGAAAAAATTGAGAAAATCATTTTGTCTGACTTTTAAAAAAGAAATTATTTACAAATAATGGTGGAAAATAAGTATTTAGTCAATAACAAAGTTATCTATACTTTGTTGTATATCCTCTGTTGCGGCAGAGGTCCAAGCCGTTCTATGTAAGTCTTCACAAGGTTGCTTTACCTGTTGCTGGTATGGTTATTGTTCTCATGCAGATCCTCTAGAGCAGTGATGTTTTGGGGCTGTCGTGGGTATGGACTTTAACTCCTCAAGGTTTTTGATGAGGTTGAGATCGGGAGACTGGCTAGGCCTCCAGGACTTTGAAATGTTTCTTACGAAGCCACTCCTTTGTTGCCCTGACAGTGTGCTTGGGATCATTGTCATGCTGAAAGACCCAGCCACGTTTCATCTTCATTGCCCTTGCTGATGGAAGGAGGTTTGCACCCAAAATCTCACAATACATGGCCCCCTTCATTCTTTCATGTGCACGGACCAGTCGTCCTGGTCCCTTTGCAGAGAAACAGCCCCAAAGCATGATGTTGCCACCCCATGCTTCACAGTTGGTATGGTGTTCTTTGGATTACCAACTCGCGACCACTGTCCTCCAAACACGGCGAGGTTGTGTTTTTGCAAATAGTTCTACTTTGGTTCATCTGGCCATCTGACATTCTCCCAATATATTCTGGAACATCAAATGCTCTCTATGGAAACTTCAGACGTGCCTGGATATGGACTAAACTAGCTTGGGGGCTGGGCTCTATAGTCTCAATCTGTCTATGGACTGGGTTCTACAGTCTCAATCTGTCTATGGACTGGGTTCTACAGTCTCAATCTGTCTATGGACTGGGTTCTACAGTCTCAGTCGGTCTATAAGAGCAGTCTATAGACTCAGACTCACCATTTCCAGTAGAACCCGGCGGAGGTCGGGGAAGCTGACTAACCCAGCTGTCTGAGAAGCTGTGTATGTGAGCAAACAGCAGACAGAAGCACGCTGCAGATGTAAGAAGGTTACATTTATGCGGAACTTTATTAAAGCGCTTTAAAGGAGCTGATTCTGCTGCAAAGCCTGCAGTGTGTTAGCTAAAGCTAATCAGCTATCGGGCGAACTGAGCGACAGCAGCAAAACCCTGAGTATCAGACAATCACACACAAAAACAGCGTATTTAACCCGCATTAACACTGAAACACAGTCGCTCCGCGCCTCCATAAACACCGCTCAGTCACACGAGCTAAGAGCTAACGGCTAACGCGGACAGATCCGTTCACCCACAACAGCGCAGCAAGCTCCGCCCACAGCAGGGGGAGGGACGAGGGGCGTGGCCGGAATAAGGGTCAACATAAACAATAACCTCAAAATCTATCCATCTGCCTGTCTGTCTAATCTATCTATCTATCTATCTATCTATCTATCTACCAGTCTGTCTCTGTCTATATATATATATATATATATATATATATATATATATATATATATATATATATATATATATATATATATATATGCTTTATGAGGGATGGGCGATCATTTGTTATGGTCAGGTGTTTGCAGCTTATTGCCTCTGGTAGAGTCCTCACTCACTGTGGGATATTACAAAAAGAAACCTTGTAAGCATATCTAATGGATATCTATATTTTCAAACCGTGATATGATATTACATAAATTTGAAAAAGTGTTTTTATTGTATGCTTTTAATGAGTTTGGTTAGATATAGGCTATTTAGGGTAACAATCCCTTTGTAAACCTTTGGGTTTGACGTTAAAATATTAATATGAGAGAAAATATCAATATTCCAGCTTTTTATTTACATCTGGATTTAATACACAAATCAGAAGACAGCACATTCTGTCTGAACCCACCCATCAAGTATTGGAACAGATAGATAAATAGATAAATTCAGTCTCCTCTTTAGCAGGTAAAATGCAGCTCTATAGGTTTTAAGTGGGAAGATTGACTAGACAAGTCCAAAATGTTCCACTTCTTGCCCCAGATGAACTCCTTTGTAGTTCTGGTGTCTTATGGATCATTATCTTTCTGCATAATGAAGGGCATCATAATCAGTTTCGATGCATCTTTCTTTAAATTGACAGACAAAATGTTTCTGTAAATATCTGAGTTCACTGAACTGTTACAGTTCTGTCTGTGTGCTTGTGTTTCTTTGTGTATTTGCATTAATACCGTGTGTGTATGTATTTGTGGGTGTGTAGGTGAGGCTGGGGAAGGGTCTGAAGGCTCGTGGTAATGTGGAGGACTGGTTAGGTAAGGTGGAAGAGGCCATGTTCTCCTCTCTCAGACGTCTCAGCAAGGCCGCTCTTGCTGACTACCAAGGCAAGCCACGGGTGGAGTGGGTGATAGCTGGACACGCCTCGCAGGTGTGTGTGTGTGTGTGTGTGTGTGTGAGACAGACGCACAATGACATCAAATAACAGCCCAAGGTTATTCTGCATTGTTGACTCTGATGTGGTGTTGCAATGCCTATCTGTGCATTCTGTGTAGGTGGTGCTGACCATCTCCCAGCTCATGTGGTGCAGGGACCTGGAAAACTGTCTAGAGGGACCCCATAACCACTTCCAGACCCTGAAGCAATTTGAGGGCACCAGTTTGGAGGTGTGTGACATTCTGCATCTGCCAATCACACAGCACTAATGAGCACTTAAATCCTCATAGACTGGATAGCAGAAATACCCTTATTGCAGCAGTGGTCATTTCTGGGGTTAACAGGTTCATTTTCTTTATTTTAATAATATATAAGGAGAGAGAGAGAAAGCAGGTGAAGGACTTTTTTTCTGCAGTGAATTGGGTGGTTACTGACAGCACTGTGGTCAGCTGAAGCCTGAATGTGAACCATTCTCCTGCTTGTGAGAAGTCAAATTCATCAGGGAGGATTGTTACAGAGTACTGAAATCACATAGTGAATTACGTCAGTATTACCAAGTACAGATTCACGCCAAATCATTTGGTGCAAAATTTCAGTAAAACGTGAAGCTAAAAGTGGTCTCAAGTGTGGTAACATTTTTCACAAAAAGAGGCAGAGAACACAAAACTTGCAATATTTGTAATGCAGAATGCAAAGCTAGCCACACTTCTAACCAGATCAAACACCCAGCTTCAGTGCAGTAACATTTTACAGCCACACTGTTCCACGCTGTTATGGTTAGATGTTGCCAGCTAATCCCTGGTTCTTCTGCATTTCACACCAATTATTCAAGCAATAAACAAATATTTGTATGCTAATGAAAACAAACAAACAAAAAACGTAACCTTTAGCCTGTGGTGCAGCAAGCACTGCAGAAAACGTCTGGTCAGTATGCCTGCTGTGTCTGACCTCATGCATGGATGCATAAACCCATGATGCAAACTTTGTATGAGCATGGTAATACATCCTGCTTGGGCAGACACTGGTTCTAAATAAATAACAAATGTTGGAATTAATGTTCATTTTAAAACTTAAAATTTAAAACAAGAGTAAAAAAAACAAAACACGGATATTGAATTCCAGGTACCATGTAGCCTAAAACATTCAAATAGACAGTTGATCATCTTGCAAAGTGATTGTCAGCAAAGTGATTGTCAATAATTTGAGGTGTGTGTGTGTTGTGTGTGTCTGTGTACAGAGGCTCAATGCTTTAGCTGCTCTGGTGCGTGGCAACTTAACCAAAATTCATCGAAACATCATTACAGCGCTGATCACTGTGGACGTCCACGCCAGAGACATTGTGACTCAGCTTGTCAATGAAATGGTATTACGCCTTTGTTTGAGTCCAGGGAATCATGGAGTGACTGCACTAACATGGGTGTCTTGACTTTGGGAACCATATTACATCTAGAACTCGTTGCCATTTCCACAGGTGGACTCGAGCAGTAACTTTGAGTGGCAGAGGCAGTTGCGCTACTACTGGGACATAGACCTGGATAACTGTGTGGCCCACATGGCTCTATCTAAGTACATCTACGGATATGAATACCTGGGAGCCTGCCCACGTCTGGTCATCACCCCACTCACGGTAACCATTTTGCCTTGCCTTTACTATCATCACATGTACAGTGAATTAGTATAGACTAGACATCTATAGGTGCAAGAAGTTCTGAAATAACAGTTCTACTGCCTATTTACAATGGAACAGATTCCTAAAACTCAGTAGTAACAGTGCAAACACACACCATATTTGCTTCAGTATGTGACTGTGGAGGTGATTTTGCATTTGTCTTAAAAGATCTATTAATTATGAAAGGTGATCAGTGACATTAAGGGTTCATTGGGTTCTTCACTGGGAATCGTCTTGCTTGCACGTCTTGAGGCATTACATTGTAGATTTAAAGGTGTGATTTGGTTCCATGAATTTTAAATTTACGCAGGTGCCGCTGAACAGTAGATCAGTGCACCACCAATTCTAAATCTTCCTGAAGTTGGTCTTTTGCGTCCATACAGACTAAACTTACAGTTGTGTTTGAGAAACATTACTTTTATTCTTCTTAATCCATTCTTCGGTAGAATTTCTTATATGCTCAGGGTCATTGTCTTGCTACATGAACCACATTCTTTTGGGATTCAGCTCATGGACAGACATGACATTTCCTTTAGAATTGTCTGGTATAATACAGAATTCATTCTTTGATCAGTGATTGCAAGGCATCTCAGCCCAGATGGAACATCATTTGTAATTTAAGACACAGAGTATAACAGCAAAAAGATCTCTTTGTCCCCATCCATCCACAAAACATTGTCCCTGTAGGCTTCTGACTTTTCCAAGTGATCTCTAGCAAACTGCATTTGGGCAGAAATATTTTTTCGAGAGCAGCAGCTTTCTAACTTCGCAACCTTGCCATGCACACCATTGTTGTTCATTGTTCTCCTGATGGTGAACTCATGAACAATAACATTAGCCAATTTGACAAAGGCCTTTAGATGCTCACCTTCAAATGATCTGCTAAACCTAAAGATTCTCATACCTTACAGATAGATATGTAATATTGGACAAGTATAATATTTTTGTCCCATTTCTTTTACTGATTCCCTTTATATGCTTTTAGGATTTCTTCCAGAAATCTGATGAAGTTTTAGGTCAGAGTTATACAGAAATACAGAAAACTTTAAAGGGTTCACAAATTTTCAAATACCAGTGTACTTTTCTAGGAATCCTACAAGCAATTCCAGATCTCAAGTTCCTTTTTACTGCCATTTCCCAATTACATTACAAACTGATGAAAGGACTGCTTTTCATATAAATTAAATTATAAACTTTTATTAACTGATCAGATGTGAAAGAGAAGTGTGTGGCTGCATGTGTAAATGTACAATCAGACAGACCCACAGACGCAGTACAGTTCCCCTTCATCTACTCATCAGTCCACACTCAGAACCACTGCACTCATTTATGCCTGTATTGGTTTTTCTGTTGGTTTTCAGGACCGTTGTTACCTGTGTCTGATGGGGGCATTACAGTTGGACCTGGGTGGAGCTCCAGCAGGTCCTGCTGGTACAGGGAAGACCGAGACCACCAAAGACCTGGCCAAAGCACTGGCCATCCAGTGTGTGGTCTTCAACTGCTCAGATGGACTCGACTACAAGGTGCCCTGCTCCAAACATTTATACTTACGTTTTGTTTACACTTGAATAAAATGATCATTTTTAGTTCATACTTTAAAACAAGGCAACTTAGAGACAAAACAGGATGGTTTTAGTTAATTGTTAGTTATTTGTGGTGGAATTAAATAAAAATAGTGCTCAGGAGCAGCATTAGAGATGTATTCATTTTAATCTGAGTGAGATCTTAGAAAGACAGAAATCACTGAAAGCTCAATAGTATCATGACATTAATATTAATGAGAAGGGTATTTAAAACAAGTGGAAAAATTGGAAATTCAGATTTGAATCTGTTGGTACAGAATGTAAATGGGATGTCAGTGTAATTCTTTTTAAGTAAATGTAATTATTTACCTACCTGTGTAATTATTGTGTAGTTATGTAATTACATTTAAGTGGTACACCAACGTGGAAATAACAACTCCCATAAAGGTTAAAGAAGTGTAATTACAAAAGTGTTGATATGTGTACTCAGCGGGTTGTGTGAGAGCTTGTGTAAATGTTTGTGTTTTTGTGTGTAGATGATGGGGACATTCTTCAGTGGTCTTGCTCAGTCTGGTGCTTGGTGCTGCTTTGACGAGTTTAACCGCATCAACATCGAGGTGCTGTCTGTCATTGCCCAACAGCTCATAACCATCCGGAATGCCAAGGCAGCCAAGGTACCACACATACACATAAAGTTTAGGATAACCTTGAGCCCAACCAGAATAGGTTGAATTGAATGGTAATATTTGCTTGTTTTTACTCTAATAATTGTGGCTTTCTTACATCATAACAGATATTAGAGAGATTAGATATGATGGGACAGTTTTCAAACTAATGCTGCTGTGTTTCTCCATTTTTTGTGTATGTGTAGTTGTCTTACTTCATGTTTGAGGGCAGAGAAATTAAGCTAGTGAAGACCTGTGCGGCCTTCATCACCATGAACCCAGGCTACGCAGGCAGGACCGAACTACCAGACAACCTGAAAGCTCTCTTCAGACCCATTTCCATGATGGTGCCCAACTACGCCCTCATCGCTGAGGTGGGTGTCTGTGAGAGTGAACTAAAGGGTCCACCTTTCTTGTCCCCACACGAATTGGTCAATTTATCAGAAACACCCACCATACAAATGAACTATATAGACGTAATTACTGACCATCTGTTTCAGCATAATAAATCAGCCAGCTTAAGTGGACTGCTGTTGACCTTCCTCAGCACAGCGGTTACACTGACATGGTCATGGCATGATACTGTGTGTGGTGTTGGGATGATTGTATCAGCCAGGGTTGTGTTGCTGGGGTGTTTAGACACATCAAGGTCACTGCTAGGTTAAGAGTGGGTCCATCACACACAAATATCTGCCAAAAGGTTATTTGAGTGATGACATAGAAGAAACACTTTTGCTTCTACATTTGTTACAGAGATGTTTGTGAAGACCCTTTTTTTCTAATGTGGTTCTTTGTTGAACAAAAGGTAGTTCTTTTATGGCCTTAAGATGGTCATTTTCTGACCAGATAAGGAAGGTTTAGAGGAACAGAAAGATGGGGCTACAAGAGGAGGAGGTGGGAACTATGCTGTTTCCAGTTAGAGCAGAACTAAATCTAGGATACATGCCCTTAAAGGTCCATCGGTTCTTTTTAATTGACCAGTCCTTCTGCGCAAGCCTTCAGCTGTTAAGTGCCCTTTCTCTCACTATGCAGGTGATCTTGTATTCAGAAGGCTTTGAATCCAGTAAGACTCTGGCAAGGAAGATGACTCAGATGTACAAACTCTGCAGTGAACAGCTCTCCCAGCAGGACCACTACGACTTTGGCATGAGGGCTGTCAAATCCGTTCTCGTCATGGCCGGGTATGCTGATCCGAGAGCAGTCTGATGAAGGCTAAGTCTTACTGCTTACTGCAGTCTCTCTAAGGTCTTTGTAAGACCTGCTGTCTGGCCAGCTTTGTTTGTTTTTTGTTATTATTTATTGCTGCAGTTAGAGATGAATGAAAAGCCTGTTTACACTGCTGTGTTGACTCATTTTGCATATTGTTACTGTTGCAAGAAGACTCAGTACCAGTAAAGCAGTGTAATTCATGACATTTCAATTCATTACAGGTTTTCACAGCAATAAAGGTCAAAGTCCTTTATTGTCATTGCTCATATACCGTACTAGAGGTCCCAGTAAACATTGAACATCCTTGGACATTAAAAATAGTCCGCTGTTGAGGGGTGGTGGTTCATCTGAAAAAGATGCAAATTTTGCAATGCCGATGAGCAACCTGATTGGCCTTTTGTGATAAAGGGTGGGACTCTAAGCCTGTTGAGTATCTGATCCTCGGGACGATGGTATGGTGTAAGTTTGGAGTACTGTTTGAAGTTACTGTTTTACTGTAGGTATCAGAACTGTCCTGCCCTGTGTATAACTACCCATCTCTCTGGTAGTAACAGCATATTACTGAGTGTGTGAGCGAACTGGAGGGAAGTTAACGTGTGCTAATGTGTTAAGGACCCCTGCTGGGCCTAAACATGTGTTGTTTTAATTGTGCTTGTGCTTTGCAGCTCCCTAAAGCGAGAGAATCCGCATCTGAGTGAAGATGTTGTGTTGATCAGAGCACTGCGAGACTCCAACCTGCCCAAGTTCCTCACTGATGATGCTATTCTTTTTGGGTAAACACTACTCCACTGATAACACACACTCAGAAAGACACCCAAACACAATCTATGCATTTTGAGCAAAGAGTAAACATCCAGTAGCCTACTGCATAACTACTGCATAACTACTGCATAACTACTGCTTAACTACTGCATAACTACTGCATAACTACTGCATAACTACTGCTTAACTACTGTTGAAGGAGAATGTAAAAACTTGGAAGCCACCCGTTTATTGTGTTCTCATATTATCTTCAAACATTTTCGTATTTATATTTAACAACTGCCTAACAACAACCTAGCAACCACCAACTACTCCTTCCTGCTGTCTCTTTCTCTGCTAACCTCACACTCATTTATAGGGGTATCCTGTCTGACCTTTTCCCTGGAGTGACCATCCCGGAGCATGATTACGGCATACTGCAGTCCACCATCCACGCTGCCCTTTGTGCCCGCTCCCTACAGCCACTGCCCAGCATGATCAGCAAAGTCATCCAGCTCTATGAGACCATGCTGGTGCGTCATGGTGTTATGCTGGTGGGCCCCACTGGTGGCGGCAAGACCACTGTCTACAGGGTGCTGGCTGACACCCTGCAGGTCCTTCATGAGGCTGGCCACAACAACCCCTTCTACCTGCCTGTCAAGACCTACGTGCTGAACCCCAAGTCTATCAGCATGGGGGAGTTGTACGGCGAGGTGAACCCAATGACCTTGGAGTGGAGGGATGGCCTGATGGCCCTGTGTGTCAGAGCGGCTGTCAATGACACCAGCGATGACCACAAATGGGTTATCAGTGATGGGCCAGTGGACGCGCTGTGGATTGAGAACATGAATACAGTGCTGGATGATAATAAGATGCTTTGTCTGGCCAACAGCGAGAGGATAAAGCTCACAGCATCTATACACATGATGTTTGAGGTGAGTGTAGGCATTTTCCAATGTACAGAGAGATCCAGATCTTCACCAGCTATTCTGATTTTTGACATCACGAACATTTTTTTTATGACTTCTTTGTCATTAGCAGTTCTTAACACCACGTTCTTGTGTCAAACTGTTTTGCACAAACTGAAAATATTTGACATGACAAATAAAATAATATCACATGCAGCTTTTAAAGGCAAACACTCACTGTATCACTTATTTCACTGTATGATTCTCACAGCCTTGTTTGATATGACATTAATTTGCCCAACTTGTTTATCTTTGCCACATTTTTATACACACTGTTTAATGTGATTAGACTCACCCATACACACAGATATGCCTGCCCTGCTTATCCTGATCTCACTCTTCATACAAACTGTTTAAGGTAGAATTGATAAACATGATCTCTCTCTCTCTCTCTTTCTGTCTCTCTGTCCCTCAGGTTCAGGATTTAGCTGTAGCCTCCCCGGCCACTGTCAGTCGCTGTGGGATGGTGTATATTGATTCTGAGGAGCTGAAGTGGATGCCGTATGTGCAGACATGGCTAACAGGCCTTTCAGAGAAGGTAAGCCCACTTGAACCCTCCACTTCAGTCAGGAAATAAACATCCTATCAGAACAAAACACCACTATTAGAATAGTCATGTCTCTTTATGTACGACAGTGTCTTTCTTGGTTTGAACAGTGTGCTACTTTGTATTGAAAAGCAATCTTGGAGAAAAAGACAGTCCCAGTCTTTCAACTGGGTCTTGAAAGAACACTTCACTGAAGAAATGTTAATGTCACTAATAATCATGAAGCAAGAGCCTGGTAGCATTATGTGAATAAGCTTCTGTTAACAGGTCTCCTCTGATTTTTGTTCATTGATAAACACACTGGTTTTATTGCAGTGATGTATTGGTTTAATCAGCACTTTTAGAGTCAAACAAAACACACCGAGTCTGTTTCTCTAAGGTTTTTCTGCCTGGATAGAGAAAGGGGTTGCAGTCTGGGATAGAAGAGCTTAGTTTTTATAGTTGAATTATGATTCTATTGTGGAGAGTGTAAATATGAATTGGCATGCAATCCCTTGAGCAGCCCTGGTCAAAATAGTTGTTGCTGTGAATAGTGAAGTGAGTAAAAGGCGACATGGAAGACAGTGGCAAAACCTTCAGCTTTAGGTTTATTTAGATGTTACTTAAAAACATGTGCTGCTACATTTTGCAGTGAGGCAGTAAATACTTGATGACTATTCCATGAAAGTCATATCAGTGCAGGCGTTGCTTCACAGTACAACAGTGTATCACCACTCCAGACTGAAGGTCTAACAGCAGTCAAATAGGGGTGTGATTCGCTATTCCTAAGGTAGCTGAAAGCTTCAATATCTTTAAGTGTCCAAACTGTTGCATGGTGCTGCTTTGCATTTTATCAATCTAAAATGGAATAAAAGAAAATGAATATGCTAATGTTTCATCGTCATCATCTTCATCTTCTTTACTTTTAACAGTAAAAGAAAGTTTGACCAGGGGTACCCAAACATTTGCGTGCCACTGCGTATATAATATTCAGAGGACATTATTATTATTATTATTATTATTATTAGTAGTAGTAGTAGTAGTATTATTATTGTTATTATTGTTATTATTGTTATTATTATTATTATTATTATTATTATTATTATTATTTGTATTTAATCTGTGTAATATGTGTGTGTATGCACTTGTGTGTACAGGTGACAGAGCCAATGCGTGTGTACCTAATGGACCTGTTTGAGAAGAATGTAGAAGCAGGCCTCCAGTTTGTTTCTAAGCACTGTGTGCAGGCCATGGCTCAGGTGGACATCAGCAAAGTTACTACCCTCTGCTGCCTGCTGGAAGCATTGCTGTTCAGTGAGAATTCACCCAGTCTTGAAACGGTACGTCCCAATTTCCTTTCCTACCTCAGCTCAGCTCCAAATGAAATCTTCCTCCATATTCTCATATCTCAAATGCAGTATCAAAATTGACAGTCATTTTGAATTCTAAATGGAATTTATTAAGCGTATTTCTTGCGCTTGGACATTGTAAGCACATTAGATTGACCCATGGCTATTAAAATAAAAGTACTCGTCCGGTTTCATATGGATGACTTTTGATATCTGATTCACATTGGCCTCTTTTCCACTGCAGGGTCAAGGGTCAAGGCCACACCATACTATTTTTCCAAGTGCATGTTGTCTTAAGAATTATGCTAGAGATGTTGTCATTGGATATTTCTGGTCTTATATTCCCACCCTGATCTCACAGAGTTAGCAAGTTATCATGTTATTCTTTTTTGTGTGTAAAGATACATATATTACACTCCATGAATGACAAACATAGGGGGCGTGTGTATCCTCCACAGACCAGGTTATGGTCTCTGTTATTTTCTGTATCAGATATATAAAGACTCCAGATCTTGCAGAACACAGAAAATGGAAATGTGGAGCCAATCAGACAATCATTAAGCACATCCACCAAATGGTTCTGTGGTCTTTTGTGTTACCACTGGTCTGCACTTGAAGTAAACCCTTGTGTGTGTCTGTGTGTGTGTGTCTGTGTGTGTGTGTGTGTGTGTGTGTGTGTGTGTGTGTGTGTGTATATAAACAGGATGCCAGCAGGCTGAACAGTTTGCTTAGCCAGACGTTCATATTCTGCTACCTGTGGGCTGTGGGAGGGAATTTGACAGACAGCTGCTGGGATGACTTCGACAGCTTCGTCAGGGAGCAGTTTGAGGACAACAATGATGCAAAGGTACAAGCAGCTGCACTGTACATGATCTGACGTGAAGAGTACAGTCGCCAACCCAAAATTCATTCATTCAGTCGGGGGTTGGTGTGAAATGGTTTGTTGTAGAGAAGATTTTTTACAGTGATGGTGAATAGAACCATGGCTTGCCATGTCTGCAAAACCCATTTATGAACTGTTCAAAAACACTGGTGAACCTACACAAGTCTTGAGGTTTATACACTATTTGAACTAAAGTAATTGGGACACTTTTTTGTTTTTTCTTTAGCAATCAAAGGTATTAAAAAGAGTTTACCCTGCTTTTGTTGGAGCAACTGTCTTGACTGTCCAGGGAAGGCTTACAAAATTTGTATTACTGAAGTTTTTTTCAGTATGAAGGAAATCAGTGTGAGCTGAACTCTCATGATTTTAGCTCTAGAAACAAATGGAGTCCAAGACTGAATTGTGGGAGAGTTGGGGTGGTCCGGCCCTCCGTCATTAAGACATAAATTCCATAAAAATTGGGATGCTTCTAGATCTGCTATAAACATTAACCATCTTGCACAGCATGTTGAGATCTATTCACAGATGGTCACCTGTGAAGGTCATTCCAAAAGTTTCTTGAAGAAGTTCATGTTTGTTTCTAAGATTTATTTTTTATCCTGTTGTACAAGCTGTCCTTTATTTATAGTGTCTTGATATGTTGTCTTATCTTGCCTCCAACATTTGCTGATGTTTAGTAGAATCAATTCTTTTGTCTACCCATGCAACATTTTCTGTGTCACTGGCTGCCACACAACCTCAAATCAGCCCTTTGGTGATTATGGTCGAAAAAAAGCTTAATTTATATTTTATTAGTCTTAACCGTCCTTTACAAAGTGCCTCCTTTGTATCTAATACCTACTTATCGAATCATTTGTAATGAACATGTAGATAAGATTTCCTTTTGATGAATACAGCTGATGCATGCAGCTCATACTTATGACAGCAATTCTGCACAGTAGAAAGGTGCAACACCACTGCTGTCAGATAAACCTCTCTGCAGGGTTAACCCCAAATTGCTGCAACAATGTTGAAAATCTGAATGTCTATATATTATGATTCCTCCTCCACCAAACATCTGGTGCCATGCAGGCTTGTAGGTAGTATTCTCCTGCCTTCCCTAACCTACATTCATCCATCACTCCTCCATTCCATCGGACATTTCAGCTTTTCAAAAGTCCAGCAAACTTTTCAATACACATAATGATCTTAAGGCTGTGTGCAGCTGCTCATCAACGGAAACCTGTTTCTTGAAGCTGCTAAGAGGCAGAGGCAATAGTTTTGTAGTGAGTGAGCAGAATTTTTACAGACTTGTAGCAAAGGTGTCCTATGGCAGTGTTTTGTTTAAAGTCACTGATCCTGCTTGAAAATCCTTCAAAAATTCCTTTAACTCTATATGTTTCTCTCCATATTTTGCAGCTTCCCAGTGGAGGGGACCTATGGAGTGTATATATGGATTTTGAGAACAAACGTCTGGAACCATGGGAGAAAATCATTCCACAATTTAATTATGACAGTGAGATGCCCTTCTTCGAGATGCTAGTGCCCACCATGGACACTGTACGTTATGGCTACTTGTTGGAAAAACTACTGTCAGTGCGTCACTCTGTTCTCTTCACCGGCATCACTGGAGTAGGAAAGGTAATCTGTGACAAGAAAGGTAGTCAGTGCTGGTCCATTCATCCAATCTGATTTAGGTCCAATATATATTGTTTCATACTAAGAGATTCTTTATGGATAAGGAAGGTAATATGCAAGCGACTTATTTTTTTGGAATTGGCACCCAAAATATTTTCATGGCTACTACATTATGTATTATGTATTACAGACATCTTAATTATATAACATTTTCATACAATATGGAAAGAATCATATTGCATTAGAGCATATATTAGAGAACATGCATCAAATAATATATAAGAATATACTATATATACATTCTTATAATATATATACTGTATAGAAATACTTATACTGTTTGAGTTGACAGACCCTTTATGTTTTAGAACAACCTGGAAAGTATTTGTTCAAATCATGAACCATGTTGCTGGAGTAAAGTTGGTTACAGAGGTGTGTTATGTTGTGTGTTTCAGTCTGTCATGGCCCGTGGCGTGCTGAACAGCATACAGGAGCAGGCGGGCTACATTCCCGTTTACATCAACTTCTCAGCCCAGACCTCCTCAGCGAGAACACAGGAGATCATTGAGTCCAAACTGGAGAAGAAGAGGAAGAACATGCTGGGTAACCACACACAGAAAAAGTGCATGTGTATGCTACTGAATGTATACATGTGCACATAGAAGACAGAAAAAAGGGGCACAAATGAAACCCTGTATGCTACTTAAGTTTGGCTGGCCCTTTATTCTGGTTTGAGAGAACAAAGGATTAAGCTGTTGAAGAAAACTACTGCTGTTTAAGAAATCTACTGCTGTGTTTAGCTTTGTCACTATGAAATAAAAGGATAGGATAATAGTGTGTCAGGAAAGTGTGTTAGGAAATTGCATGCAAGATAAAAATCGAATTTGCTGCGCTCATAGATCATAAAAAAAACATTGAAAATGTATTAAACACATTATTGTTTATCTAAGCTATGCCCAGATGTGGACATTTGTGAAAATATCCAAGTTGGTTGTCCTCAGCTTGTTCTGGGAATGCCTTTCCTTCCGGTTTCTTGGCTCCAGGAAAAGTTCTTTAAAGTTTAAGAAATAACAAATTTGAGATATTTCTTGTTGTGTTATACGTGTGTTTTGCACTCATGCAAAACTCCTCATGTATTTGTATGTGTGGATGTCAGGTGCTCCTGCTAATAAGAAGATGGTGGTGTTTGTGGATGACCTGAACATGCCCAAGTTGGACAGTTATGGCTCACAGCCTCCAATAGAGCTCCTGCGTCAGTTTCAGGACTTCCAGGGCTTCTATGATCGTGAGAAGTTCTTCTGGAAAGAGATACAGGTACATGCCACACACATACTTCTCACAATCACTCATGAACCTCTCACAACAACTTAATAACAATGTCTGGCTAATTTTACAGGTTTTAACCATAATTTCTGAACTCATTTAAAATTGGATTTGTAAAGGTGTTACTCTAATAATTATTTCTCCTGCTGCTTTGATTTTGAATACACATCCACCACAAAGACAGACATTTATTATTTGTCACAAACATACACACACACACATTCACTCACATATAGATGCAACATCAGTGTAAACAAGGCTACAAGGAGAAATATTCAGTTTGGCAAAGCTAAAGAGAAAAGAAATGGTACAGCAGTCAAAGCTGTGTTCATCAATCTGCTGTTTGAGTTATGAATATGTTAGAAGAGGTGAGAGGAGTTTTCACCCTTGTAGATGCTGGATTGATATATTATTGATTTTTGATAGGTGAACAATAGGGAAATGATTGTCTTTAATACATTAGCGTGTCTTTTTAATCTGCCTTTTGTTTAAAATGTGATTAAGGCTTAATCCCATCAGTCACTGCTGTAATATTAACAACAGGAACCACTAAAACCATTGATCACAGAGGCAAACACAGTTTATGAAGCTTTCACAAATTACTAATTTATTCTCTCTCTCTCTCTCTAAAAAAAACATTTTGTCTGTCTCTCTCGTCCATTTTCTGCCTCCTGTCCTCATTTGTGTGTGTGTATATATATATATATATATATATATATATATATATATTTTTTTTTTAGGGGCTCTCTTATAAGCTATTATATTTTATTATATGTGTGTGTGTTTGTATAGGACATGACCATAGCAGCAGCATGTGCGCCCCCTGGGGGAGGTCGCAACCCGGTGACCCCGCGTTTCCTCCGTCATTTCACCACGCTCTGCCTGCCCACGCCCTCGGAGCAGAGCCTCAAACAGATCTTTAAGGTCCCTCACATATGCACACATGCACCCATCTTGCAGTTCCCACACTGTGCTTCAGCTGGACAGCTGTGACATAATACATACACACACAGAGATATTCCCACACATACAAAAACATACTTGACCACACTGTAAGACCATAAGAAGATATCAGTGGTCATTAAGCTGTTTGTAATGTAACTAAGAAATGGCAGGTAATAGGGATAGTTATGGTCAAGCTGAGGTCTGGAAGACTAAATAATCTTTCAGAGGAAACTGCTTATAAGTTTGATACAAGGGCGAATTAGAAGCTCACTTTTGTGTACAAAAGATCTTTAGGAACATTCAGCGCTGAACTCTGGAGTGGTGCTGCACAATTCTACTGTGAGTGACTACATACTGACCATTAACGATGCCCTAAACTTTGCTTTCTGACGTTTTTGTTGTTGCTAATTATGCTATATAATATATAAACAGTCATGCTTATGGCCATCTTTTACATCTTTTAATGTTCAGCTGTTCACATTACCAGACACTTTGATCAGGAAGTGTGTGTGTACTTTTCCAGTGATTAATTGTTTTTGTACTTTAGCCTCAGACTCCTCCAGAATTTTCCAGAACATTTTTGTGAGCAACATATTTTTAAGTGATAAATGATAAAAAAGATGAAAGGCATTTTGTAATTTATCTGTGTGTGTTTGTGTCTGCAGGCTATTCTAAATGGGTTTCTGAGTGATTTCTCGGCTGCAGTAAAGCAGACTGCAGACAGCATAGTGGACGCTGCAGTGGAGATCTATCACCGCATGAGTGTTGACCTGCTGCCCACTCCTGCCAAATCCCACTATGTATTCAACCTCCGGGACCTGTCCAAGTGTGTGCAGGGTGAGACACATGCGCATATACATTCTCAAACACATGGTTGGGAATGGTTTTCAGATCTTTCTAAATTCATAATCAACAGACCAAAAAATAAATAAAACTTTACTTGCCGAATAGTAAAATTGAATCTGAGGGCATTATAATCTCCCAAAATTCACGGATCATTCATAGTAATTATCGTATATATAATATAATTGAGCTGAATATAGACCAGAATGCAACTGGGACTCTCATTACTAAGATGAGTTGAACATGTTTGCTCGTATAACTGCTAAGTTAGTGATCCTTAAGAGTCACTGGACGCTTGGAAGTTCAGATGTTTTCTTACATAACATTAGTTCATTAGTGAGAGCATTGTGTTTTTACGCCACATAATCAAGGATTATTTCATGATCAGCACATAACTTTAATTCAGAATTTAGTTTGTGGGCATGTATGAAGCTTAAACATGACTCAGACACTCACTGTCTTGCTGAATAATCCTACTTTGTTTCGGTTTCAACTACAGCTCATGGATAGATAATCTGACAATCTACTTAAGAACTCTCTGATACAGAACAGAATTCACTGTTTCATGATTCCTCCAGTAAGAGCAGGATGTTCAGGTTCTGAGTTAGCAGATCAGCTGTTCAGCATCAAACGACCACCACCATTTTTCAGTTGTAAATCAGACATTTGGTTCCTACAGTGAAAAGCTTTAACCCAGACGTAATGTTAAGTCTGTTGCCTCTCTTGTCCACAAGGGGACACTTCAGATGGTCAGTTCATTGACTGTTATCACAAAAGGCTTTGAACTGAATACTAGTGATCTTAGTTAATTTTGCTGTGTTTGCTTCATTTCACGCTACCTGTCATCTGTGTGTGTTTGTAGGCATTTTGCAGTGTGAGCCCAGCGCAGTGCAGGATCAGAACCAGGTCTTCCGTTTGTTTTGTCACGAGTGCCAGCGTGTGTTCCATGACCGGCTCATCAACAATGAAGACAAGAGCTTCTTTAACACTGTGCTGTCTGAAATGGCTGGTAAGAAGCTTTCCTCCTTGAAGATCATCACCCACTGCACCAGAGAGGAATCTGTCCTCCACATTGAACCCATCCATGTAATGAATACACACACTAGGGGCAGTGAGAACATGTGTCCACATTGTCCGGGGAGCATTTGGGTAATTAACTGCCTTGCTCAGTTGTGTCCTGTGGGTCAGTGGCATGTAGGGATGAACAGTTGGAAGTGTACATGTCTGTCTGTCTCTCTAGGTTGGCCGGTAGGCTGGAGAGATGGGTGAATGGAGAGCTAGATTTCTTTGTGCGGGTGGATCGGTGGCATGTAGAGAGACAGAAAGACATGTAATCTCAAAAAATTTGAAACAGGTGCAGCACATCAGCTGTAATTAATTAGATCATCATTAGAGAGGGCTTTGGAGGAGTCTTATTTTAATGTCTGACATTAGTTTGGTTTGCTCTTGATTGTTGAAGAGAGTGGGTATAATATGGCAAGAGCTCTCAGAAAGAAGGTTGTAGATACAGATGAATCTGGGAAAGGATTTAAAAAGTTATTAGAATTAAAAAATATAAATTATTATCAGCCATTCCACTGTCCAGAAAAAAATACCATTGGACAACATTTAAAACATCTGCCAACATGACCAGATTAGACCCTCCTAGCAAATTCAGCCCAAGAGCAGACCACAAGATGCAGATGGGACCAGCCATGGCCTGGTGGTTGTGGCTAGAAGGACCTGGTTTGAATCACTGAACTGGCAGGACTGAAGTTCCCTTGAGCAAGACAGCTGCTGAGGATAGGCCAACTGCTCCGGGCCAACTGCTCACTGCCCCCAGTGGGTGAATTCACTAGTGTGTATCACTGTGTGCATAACTCAGTGGGTCAAATCAGTATCTTACCAATAAAGAATCTCCAACAATCCTAAAATGCACAGGTAGGTCTTGCCACAGTTGATGTCAAAGTGCAGCATCAACTATCAGAAGGAGACCAAACAAGTTCAGGTTTCATGGGAGGTGTGCAAGAAACCCTCTACATTGGTTGGCCACAGCATGGCAAATAACCTCAGCGTTACCTGCTCCATATGTTACAATGCAGGAAATTACTGCAAAGGTCCTCTCTTCAGTCAACCTTCCAATAGCTTTTAGCAGCTCCAGTGTGAATTATACCCACAATGGTCCTTAGATCAATATATTGCTAGCCTTTAGCCTCTCTAAAGGCTCCAGCACACTGGATAAACAGCAAACATCTTTATAATTGAATGTACATGAAATGTGCATTTCTATATTTTATATTCTTTAAGTTGTTTTTTTCTCTGCGTCCCTATCATTTAAGTCTTTTTGTACTCCACGTCACAACATGGATCATTCTCTTAGGAATATTGCCAAAATGTAGCAAATGTAAACAGTTTTAAACTATATGACCTCTAAAACTAGATATTTATTTTGTGGCGCAAAGAGCTCAATGTCTCCTCTTCACCTTACAGGTAAATATTTCAGCATCAGTTTGGAGCCAAGTTACTTCACCACGCAGCCCATCATTTTTGGAGATTTCATCAAGGTAACCTTACTGTACCACATGGGTCTTTGATGGTGCATAGAATCGTCCACCAATGCAAAGAACCATACAACCATTGTCTGAATTAACTTTACAGAGAATTACGTTTGTAATTAATAGAATTAATATTATAATATACCATAATAACATTTTAATGAATTTAATTTAATACAATACATGAAATAATGTATTAATTTTGATCATTTCTATTGGTCCATTTATCTTTTAACTTTAAAAAGGAAAGAAGTCAGCCAGTTTGCATTGCTTACTTAACTGTTTACTGATGAGTAATTCTTAGGGTGTAATAAAAGTCACGGGTTATTTTAATGAAATATCTGGAGTGTTTAACGAATGTTGCTCTGCTGTGCAGATCGGAACAGATAAGGCAGACCGTGTTTATGAGGACCTGAAGGATGTGGAGAAGATCCGAAATATTCTGCAGGATTACCTAGAAGACTACAACATGGTGTTCAGCAAGGAAACCAAACTTGTCTTCTTCCAGGATGCCATTGAACACGTCTCCAGGTAAGCGTATAATAAGAATGAAATAAACGAGCACTGTTTAGCATCTTAGTAGTAGTGCATGTGAGACCTGGGGTCTAGTCTTGTGGTTTTGATTCAGACTCCGGGTCACTTACTGTGAGAAGTTTGGTTTGTTCTCCTTGTGTCTGTGCGGGTTTCCTCAGGGTACTCCCAAAATTACACGACAGGTGCTAAATTGCCACATAGGTGCGAGGCGTGGCACCATGAAATGGAATGATGCCCTGTCCAGGGTTATTACTGCCTTGCTCCCAGTAACACTGGGTAGGCTCTGGACTCACCACGACCCTGATCAGGAGGAAGCAGATTAGAAGATAAATAACATAGATGAAATGCTAATACCAAGCTTGTAGAGATATAATTGCTCATTTTCTGCTGGTGCATTTGAAGCCTAATGTAATATGCAAACATAAATGAGGCATTTTTACTTTGCAAAAGAAAAAAGAAAGTAATTTTTTGGCCAATGGTCTCCTAGCAGTCTCACTGCAGCCCACAAGTTGATATACTGATATAAAAATAAATTAACAAATTAATAGAAGAAGCAAGTCTTCTGTGAACTTTGATGCATCGTTTGTTGAAAAATGTTTATATTGTTTTTTTGGGTTTTTTTTAGATTAAAAGAAAATTATTCCAATTTCAATTTTCTCAACAAATATCTTATTTAAGTATATTAAAAAAATCCCATCCAGAGATCATGTGACCACTCTTGGAACAATGTACAAGTTTTTTTCTTCCTACCTTCCTCTTTTTAGAATTGCCCGCATTATTCGTCAAGAACGTGGGAATGCCCTGCTAGTGGGTGTTGGTGGCACTGGGAAACAGTCTCTTACGCGATTGGCTGCTCACATGTGTGGCTACCGCTGCTTCCAGATTGAGTTGAGCAGAGGCTACAACTATGACAGCTTTCATGACGACCTACGCAAACTTTACAAGATGGCAGGTGTGGAGGGCCAGGACATGGTGTTCCTCTTCACTGACACTCAGGTACAGAGAGGATGTGTTCCAAATCACAGCTTATCCCCTACACAGCACACTTTACTTCTGGTTGTATACATAGGCTTTTAATAATATAGATGTATAGGAGACCAGTTTGCTGAAACCTTCCCTTATGTGTTCTGCAGGAGTATTGTTTTGTTGTTGATTTGTTAAGTATGGATATGTGAACACATAAGTAGGTTCTGGTTCATTTGTTAGATAATAATTAATTGTGCTTAATTATTTGAATCTACTTAATTGGTGACTTGGTTAATGAATGAGAAAGTGATGTTGCTTTCCTGCATGTGTTCAGATCGTAGTGGAGGAGTTTTTGGAGGATATCAACAACATGCTGAACTCTGGAGAGGTGCCCAATCTGTTTGAGAAGGACGAACTAGAGTATGTTCTGGCTGCTACACGGCCCAAAGCCAAAGAGGCTGGCATCGCAGAGGGCAACCGCGACGAGGTAGAGACCGGAGAACATAAGGATCACATCTTCTCTATACATACACGTGTTCTTTCGCATTCAGTCTTTTCAGATTCCATAGACTCTATTAACTGAATGCTGAATACCGTGTATGTTTTTCTCTCCTTGTGCAGGTCTTCCAGTATTTCATCTCTCGGGTGAGGGAGAAGCTACATATTGTGCTGTGCATGAGTCCAGTGGGTGATGCCTTCAGATCTCGCTGCCGTATGTTCCCTTCACTGGTCAATTGCTGCACAATCGACTGGTTTGTACAGGTCAGAGAAAAGACACTTATTTCACAGTTTTGGGCCAAGAGCCTTTGGACACATGAAACCAAGATTAACTGCCAAACTTGGTGGAGGTAGTTTTATGGTATGTGCATGTCTGACTGCCAGTGTAACTGGCTCACTGATGTTTATTGATGATGTGTCTGCTGGTGGAGGTAGCAGGATGAATTCAGGAGTAAATGAAGATAGACCTCTCGCTCACATTCAGTCAGATAAAACTACAGTCTCACTACATGGCTTATAGTTACACTGAATTCAGGAATATGGTCCTACAGCTTTCAGCCACACCCTCCCTCATTTTTCCCTTTAGTTCATTTCAGTCCATATGATATTTTTGCCATGATTTTTATGTGACATTTAGCTCTACCCCCCTCTTTTTCTCTCAGTGGCCACACGAGGCTCTCCTCTCCGTGTCCCAGACCTTTTTCCAGAATGTGGATTTTGGCAGTGAGGAGATGAAGCGCTGTTTCTCTGAAATGTGCGTGGAGATCCATATGAGTGTGACAGACATGGCTGAACGTTTCTACTCAGAGCTCCGCCGCCGCTATTACACCACCCCGACCTCTTACCTGGAGCTGATCAACCTGTATTTGAACATGCTGGGACAGAAGAGGCAACAGCTAGAGTCGGTGAGGGACATAAACCTAGAACATCACTCCATAAATGTGGACTCCATAACTCTTTATAATAATATAATCCATAACAGTTTATAATTGTGTAGACCTTACTGTGCTGTTAACATTTACCACAAGCTTCAGAGATGCGAACATACAACCTTTATTCAGCCTTGGTTTACGGTTGCATAAGATTAAGGAATATCTAAATTTATGATCCTACAATCTCACACTGGAGATAGACCCTATAATCTCACATCCTGGCTTGTAGTTGCACAAGTTTAAGGGATTTGAACCTACAGTGTAACAGCCTTGCTTACAATTATCCAGGCTTCGAGATTACCATACAATGCCATAAGCTGGCAGTGAAACACGCTTCAGGGATATGACCCTACAATCTCACATCCTGGCCTACCTTAGCACACGCTTCAGGGATATGACCCCTAAGGGATACAACCCTACAATCTCAACCTGATATAACCCTACAACAAACCCACAAAGCATACACTTGTGTATGTTGCACAAGTATACACTATGAGACACAAAATTGCATAAAGTTTATATTTAGTCAATGCACTGTGCAGTACTACACTTTTAACACACATCCTATAGATTAAATGTTTGAGATTTAAATTAATCTTCTGTGTGGGGCAGGCTCGTGACCGGGTGAAGAATGGTCTCAGTAAGCTGTTGGAGACCAACGAGCTGGTAGATAAGATGAAGATTGAACTATCTGCTCTGGAGCCTGAGCTCAAACAGAAGTCCATTGATGTCAATGCTCTCATGGAGAAACTGGCCATTGACCAGGATAATGCTGACCAGGTGAGTCAGTGAGCTCGGAATGGTTATCAGATTGAATCAGAGAGTTTTATGATTTAAATAAATATGATTTAAATATTAAATATTTTTACAGCATATTTACCATATTATAGTAAAATGATCATATCATGTGTTTTTAAATGGCAGTTTATATTTTAGGGGGTTCGAAAGAAATAGACGAGATTTACCGGTATAAATTTTTCACCCCAGGTACGCAAGGTGGTGAAAAAGGATGAGGCACTGGCTAAGGTGAAAGCGGAGGAGACACAGGCCATCGCCGATGATGCTCAGCGGGATTTGGACGAGGCCCTCCCAGCTTTACAAAGTGCTAATAAGGCTCTGGACTCATTAGACAAAGCTGATATCTCAGAGATCCGTGTGTTCTCCAAGCCTCCTGATCTTGTCATGACTGTCATGGAGGCTGTATGCATCCTACTCAACAGCAAGTGAGTGCCTGTGCACTGTGTGTGTGTGCGTGTGTGTGTGTGTGTGTGTGTGTGTGTGTGTGTGTGTGTGTGTGTGTGTGTGTGTGTGGGTGAGTGGGTGGGTGTGTTACTTGTTGTATTGTGGAAGTGTATTATTGCACAAACAAAGAGGACTTCTGAGGAGCTTTTGAGGTTGCTGTTTGGGCTGGAAAAGTTTACAAACCCTACAAAACAAAAAGGAACTTAGACTCCATCAATCCATAGTCAGACAGTTTGGATACCAATGGTTATTTAGGTCAGTTTCAGTGAATGGGTTATATCTCGTCCCTACAGGGCAGACTGGGCCAGTGCTAAGCAGGTGCTTGGTGATTCCAACTTCCTGAAGAAGCTGACGGAGTATGACAAGGACAACATCAAGCCTCAGATCCTACAGAAGCTGCAGCGCTACATCCAGAACCCTGACTTTGTCCCTGAGAAAGTGGAGAAGGTTTCTAAGGCCTGCAAGTCCATGTGCATGTGGGTGAGAGCCATGGACCTTTACTCCAGAGTGCTCAAAGAAGTGGGGCCCAAACGCCAGAAACTGGCCTCTGCACAGGTGAGTTATGGGTGGATACAGTAAAAAATTTGATGTGGATGAGGGAACAGTTCAGAATCTGTAGAATAGATGGATGAGGACAGAGTTTAAATTATGAGGTATAGACAGATCATTTTCATTTTTTCCCCCAAGTTAGATTGACCTTCCCGCAAGTATATCATGCTACAGACTACAGTGTTTGATATTTGTTGTCATTGTGTTTGCTCTGATACCTGTTTGTTTATGTCACTGCTGTTTACCTGTTGTTATTTATCAGGCGGAGCTGGATGCTACCATGGCAACCCTGCAGGAAAAGCAGGCAAAGCTGCAGGAGGTGGAGAATCAGATCAAAGTTCTGCAGGATCAGTTCGAGAGCAGCCTGGCTGAGAAAGAGAAATTGGGTAAGGGGGGGTGGCGCAGAGGGGGCGTGGGGGAGTGGGAGTGGGAGGAGTGGGGGGCAGGGGAGCGAGCGTTAGTAGAGTTTGTGCTGAATAGGAATGAGTGGAGTAGAAATGAAGAGAGTAGAAATGAGTGGAGTTTGTGCTGAATAAATTATGAAGGAAAGTGGAGAGGGACAGGAGAATGTATAATGAGAGGGAGAGGAGAATATGTTTAAAAGAAGAAGAGAGCGAGAAGGGAGTGAAGGATAGGAAGGAAGAAAAGGACAGAGGTAGAAAGATAGAACAGAAACAAAAGGAAGAGAGAAAATGAGAAAGGGGGGGTCTTAAAATCTAGACTGAGAGATGAATAGATGGCTATTAAAAAGGGAGAGAAGAGGAAAATTGAAGTGAGTGTGTTTGGATGTGAGGACCATTTTTAAAGTCCACATCAGATAACAGGTCTGTGAAGATCCCTAGAAAAGTTCTTTAAACCATCTTCCTACTCAAACATCTTCTTTTGTACTCTTTTTTAGGGAACCAGAAATGGTTCTTCTACAGCTTCAGTTTAAGGACCATTATAATACTTATTATATATTATAATATTATATATTATAATAAAAACCCTTTTCGTGTATGTGTGTGTGTGTGTTTGTGTGTGTGTGTGTGTGTGTGTGTGTGTGTGTGTGTGTGTGTGTGTGTGTGTGTGTACAGCTAAGAACATGGCTCTGACGCAGGCTCGACTGGAGTGTTCAGGGAAGCTGACCGCAGCTCTGGGGGATGAGCAGGTGCGCTGGCAGGAGAGCGTTGCACTGTTTGAGCAGGAGATCAACAACGTCACCGGGAATGTCTTCATTGCTGCTGCCTCAGTGGCTTACTGTGGAGCCTTCACCTCCCACTACAGACAGTTGGTAATGTTCGTGTGTGTGTGTGTGTGTGTATACACATCAGTGTTTGTTGCAAACGGTACTGACTAAATGGTATTGCATAAATATGTCAATACATAAAATGTTTCTTGTCAGTGAATTTGCAAGAACATTTTAATTTTGATTTTCACTTTGACATTATGTGGTACTGAGGGCAGAGTAATGGGTACAACTCAATTCATGGGGAAACTAGTTTGTTTTCATTTCAGAATCAGAATTACTTTATTAATTCCAGAGGGAAATTGCAAAATGACAGTGAGGCATTAAACACAAGGCTTAAACATGACCAAATTGTACAAATTTGAAAGGGTCTTTGCAAATGCATTGTATGTACTAGACACAGTATTATTACATACACAAATCAACCATGACATTATGACATCCTCCGTTTTTATGACCACCCTGCTCTTCAGTGGTCAGGACCCCATAGGTCCACCACAGAGCAGGTATTATGTGTGGTTGTTCATTCTCATCACTGCATTGGTAGTGTATTTTGTGCTTGTATGATTGGATCAGACACAGCAGTGCTGCTGGGGTGTTTAACCCCCTCACTGTCACTGCTGGACAGAGAGCTGTCCACCAACCAGAAATGTCCAGCCAACAGTATCCTGTGGGCAGTGTCCTGTGAGCACTGATGAAAGACTATGACCAACACAAATTGTGCAGAAACAGATGAGCTTCTGTCTCTGACTTTACATTTATAAGGAACTAGGAGGGTCTGATAGAGTGGACAGTGAGTGCACAGGGTGTTTAAACACTCCAGCAGCACTGCTGTTTTTGATCCACTCATACAAGTGCAACACACAATAACACACCACTACCATGTCAGTGTTACCCACTGTGACATGTGACATGTGACACACAACACTACCCACATAGTACCTGCTCTGTGGTGGTCCTGTGAGGTCATGACCGTTGAGGATCAGGGTGAAGGGAGGAGAATAAAGTCTGCAGAGAAACAGATGAACTACAGTCTGTAATTATAGAACTACAAAGTGCTCCTGTATGATCAGAGGAGCTGATAAAATGGACAGTGAATGTAGAAACATGGTGGCCATGTTAGGGGGTTGATCTGTGTATGTACACTTATATATGGGACATTAATATTGTGTATGAAAATAATGTGTGTATGTTTGTGTGTGTGTTTGTATATGTAGCTGATAGATCAGTGGATTTCACGCTGTCAGGAGCTGGGCATCCCCATCAGTGGCAACTTCAGTCTAATTGGAATCCTAGGGGACCCCTACCAGATCCGGCAGTGGAACGCAGAGGGTCTGCCTCGAGACAATGTCTCCACTGAGAATGGAATCCTTGTGACCCACGCCCGCCGCTGGCCACTCATGATTGACCCTCAGGATCAGGTGAGGTTTCACCCCTCCCAAAGCACAACTATGTTACATCACTCGTCACAATCTGTTTCTAAAGCTATGAGGCTGACACGCCCCTTTTTTTTTGCCTCAAACACGGGTGAATGTTTGCAGCATGAATAGTGTGGGATGATATTTTCAGCCTTAATTTCAAGCAGCAGTTTGATGAATTATAGATTAGAGTTTAGAGGTAGCTGGGGTTGTGTAGCGCAGAGGCTAATGTGGAGAAGTTTTTCCTTTGCTCCATCTCTTCATCTCTATTGGGAGTCTTGTCAGCTCTTCTGGGAGAGAGATTGGACACACACACACACGCACACACACACACACACACACAGCTCACTGTTTCACTTGACAGCTCTGACACTCCAGCTTGGTCAAGCAGATTTATCTCCTTTGTTCACATCTGACGTCCTAACGGCTGTCTAAGTGTCAGGTCTCAGTCTGACTGAGCACACGTCTCACATCTGCCCACAGTAGAAACCCAACAAAATAATTGTAAACAGTTTTTTTGGTTTTTTTTTGTGTCATGACTCATTTGCCCAGGTTTAGCTTTCTTGAGTCTTGTTAGTAAAAAATAAGCTGGTGTTTTATCTTCTGATGTATTTAGCATTTAGCATCCCATATAGCCCCATCCCTAAGTAGCAAATTCTGGAGTGATATGGTTCTCTCCTCCTTTTAAACTTTGAACCTTTTAGGTTAATTTTGCAGGATGTTTTAGTTGGACATACTTTAATTTGCCAAAACATTAAGAAAGTATTTATAGGAGGCAGTCGCCGATGCCAGGTATTGTTATGTTTAGGATATTCTAGGCCCTACAAATAAAGAGAACAAACAGCCCATCCTTCCTCATTTTCTTCGATAACCTAATATTTGCGACAGTGACATTGTTAGCCTCAACTCCTCTCTCTGATCAGTTGAAGTCTGCATGCAGTTTGAGCATGTACATGTGAACAGAACAGTAAACATCCACTGGAAAATCCTTTGACATTTAAACTGGGATTTAATTCAGGAAACAAGTGATTTGTAGCAAATCAAATGTGCAAATCTGAATGCTATTTGTATGAGAGTCCATTTTCCCAAGGAGCTTTTTAATTATCGGCTGTTCTCCTATCTCTGGACCAGGCAAATCGTTGGATCCGTTCCAAAGAGACAAAGAATGGACTGAAGGTCATCAAGCTAACGGACTCCGGCTTCCTCCGCACCCTGGAAAACGCCATTCGAATGGGCATGCCCGTTCTGCTGGAAGAGGTGAAGTTTGATCTCCTCAGCAATCAGTTCTTGTGACAATGAGAGTTTGCCAACACTAACAATTGGACATTAATGTGCAATATATACCAGTCAGGCATAACATTAATACCTCAAGCCAAAAATTGTATAGGCCAGAACAGCTTATAGATAGACAAGCTGTGTGTGCATTTGCACATCTGTTTCAGCAGTGGAACAGTAACTGAACACATTCATTAAAATAGATTTCCACAAATATTTGTACATATATAATTGAAATGTTTAGCTTTTGTCTGAAATTCATGTACATGCTAATGATTTCTATGGGCTGTTTTATGCATCAAATGGCAAACTTTGGGGTTCAAGCACTGAGCACCATTACAGAGCCAGGGAAGCACACAATGGACAAGGGTTTTAAACTGGACTCTAATTATTAAAGATCTGATGTCTCAGAAAGAGATTTCTGTCACACCGTATTCATGGCATGGTTATTTCAATGTGTGTGTGCAGCTTAAAGAAACTCTGGACCCTGCCCTCGAGCCTGTTCTCCTGAAGCAGACGTTTGTATCGGGCGGTAGGACACTAATCCGTCTGGGTGACTCTGACATCGACTATGACAAAAACTTCCGCTTCTACATGACCACCAAGATGGCCAACCCCCACTACCTTCCAGAGGTGTGTATGTATATGACAATTGAGAAAGAGTGTGTGTACAAATGCTCTTTCAAAGTTACTGAAAAACTACACTGCCCACCTGAACCCACCTTAATCTACACACCTTCGGCTTGGAACTCTTCAGTTGTCTCTAAAAACTTTATAGCTTTAAAACATTATATTTCCAAAGAACCTATTATGAAGAACATTTTAGAAAGCTTTGTTTGATGTTTTGTTTAAGGTGGCAGAAAATGTAATTCAACTTCAGTGCTGTCAGTAGTAGTAGTAGTGTAGTAGCGTGTAGTAGTGGTGAGTTAGTACTTAGCAAATAACACTAGTTATGGGGGCAGCCTTTGTAAAAAGCCCCATTTGTTAGTGAGCTAAATGATTATTTTCTGTTTCCTTATCAGGTTTGCATCAAAGTAACTATTATCAACTTCACTGTGACCAAGTCAGGACTAGAAGACCAACTTCTCAGGTATGCCTCAGAAACCTCAGCTCATTATGTCATTGTACCTTTAAGCAGCAGTTTAAAGTAGAGTTCTGGTGTCTTAGGTTTTGAACCCTGAAGATACTGAGAAGAATCTGCAGGCAAATGATGTAGAATACCTTGTAATGAGTGTCTTGCTCTTCATGTAATATTTATCTTCAAAAATGTAGAGAAGAACTAATCCTAGTTAAGATCTGGGATTAGCAAATTATGGTAAAAATCTTTGATGACATATTAAAGCCCTGGCTTGAACCTCCTCCCTGATATTGTATGGTTTGATGCAGTTTGTGGTCATCCTCATTACTGGTAGGTTTTTTGAATACAGATCTGCTCTTAGTTTTGATCTTAAGCTATCAGTGACACTCCTGCAACACTACTGTGCCTCCTCCCAATGCCACACACACATCAGTGCCACTACTGGGCTTGGAGTCATACCCAAAAACAGTCTGGTGGCAAAAAACTGACCAACTATAGAAGCACGAGATAGGTGCTTTTAATAAAGTATCTAGTGAGGGCAATCACAAGATGCCAGAGAGTGCAGTTGATACAATACATGAACTTGTTGTTGTTTATTGTTGTTTTGCAGTGATGTTGTGCGTCTGGAGCGTCCAGATTTGGAGGAACAAAGAAATCAACTGATTGTAAGCATCAATTCTGACCGTAATCAGCTGAAAGCCATTGAAGATCGCATCCTCAAACTGCTCTTCACCTCAGAAGGCAACATCCTTGACAATCAGGAGCTCGTCCAAACCCTACAGGAGTCAAAGGTGAGGCACAGCACTATTTTGGATATAAATACTGTCCATGTTTAAGCCAATATATCAAATTCACAAAAAAAAAGAAAACATTCCAGGGAAACTCAAGACTTTTGGTGTCTGTGGTTTCTTTAGTCTTGTACTGTACCTACAGTGAAAAATTACTAATATAGTACAAAGTAATACAAAATAACTAACATAATACCAATAATTAGCATAATACAAAGACAAGAGGTTGGAATACTGTATGAGACTTGACTTGCTTTCTTTCTCAGTATTTCGAGAGTCTCATATTTAGTCTTTCTGTCAGTGTATGAGTCCTGTTTTAGTCAGTAACTTCAGAAGTCTTTCTGCCACATCAGATTTATCTTAGTCCAGTTATCAGAGTGTATTTGTTCCCCTGGTTTTTTTTTTGACCAGCCTGTTCATGTCAATTCATTTGTCTTGATAGTAAACTCATCTGTCTTTGCTACTGACCAAGTAGCAGTTTAACAAGCTTTCCAGCGTGAGTTATTTCAGTAACACATTACAAGCATGTGTGGGTCTATATGTGTGTGTGTTTGTGTGTGTGGCAGGTAACATCAGGGGCCATTAAATCTCGTCTGCAAGAGGCGGAGGCTACGGAGGAGATGATAAACAAAGCCAGGGAGAAGTATCGGCCTGTGGCTGCACGCGGCTCCGTAATGTACTTTGTCATCGCCAGCCTGTCAGAGATTGACTCCATGTACCAATTTTCCCTCAAGTATTTCAAACAGGTATAACCCACATCACATGCTCCATGCTGGGGGGTTTGATTTGCCTTCCTAGCAATCCTACCAGCCATCCACACTTAAAATGTGTATTGGACTTTCAGACTTCCTGCTGTTCCTATGTGTTGCCATTTCTTAACTGAGGAAAATGGGGCTGCCTGAAACTTTATCATCTTCTTATAGTCTTCTCTTGCATTGTGGGCATCAGTTGCCTGTAGCCGGCATTCTAATGCCACACCAGTGATTTTGGACAAAACCCTTTCGTGGCCTGGTAAAGTTTAGGTAGTAATGTGGGACAAGGCTCATAGTGAGCAAACATAGTAATGTGAGAACCTGCAGTGTAAAGAAATGCAACACTAAGCAATGCATCGTCCTATTATCAATTATTACTACTATCACTGTCGGACTCAATCAGTTATAGCTAACTTATGTTATGCGGTTTGGGAAGCGTCTTTCCATTAAATGACCTGCTCATTATTATGTCAAGATGACCAGTGACTGTTCATCCAGAAGTCTGAAGGAGTGTGGAAAAAGGAGGCAGGCCTAACAAGCTGCTGGTGTTGCTTTTTAAAATACAGCAAAAATAAGCAAATACATTTTAATTGATAACTGATATTGATTTAATTTAACCAAATTTTTAAGTGTTGGATACTAAGTTCCTAAGTGTGTCAGATCTTGCATGCAAGAACAAACACATTTGAAGAAGATTCTTGTTGGACATTTACCATCAGGTCCATTCCATGTAGACCATTTTTTCATGACAGTGGGGTGTTATGGATTGTTGTTTGTACAGGCAAATTACAGGAAGCATTAGTTAGCCAGCTTTGAGGCAAATGGTTAAACATGCTCATTTAATCCGTTAATTTGTCACTTATACCTGTCACTTATGAGAACAGATGCTCACTGTAAATTGTAAAAATGCGTGAAATCACGACTGCACTGTATCACCTGGAATAGAATTCTGGGTTTTATAGATTCACACACCTCTAATAAGCAGGGTCAGACACTAATATGTATATGTATGTACTGTATGTGTTGTTGTGCAGTTGTTTAACAGCACTATCGAGACGACAGAGCAGCAGAGCGACCTGACCATGCGGCTACAGGTTCTGCTGGACAGCACCCTGCTCAGCTCCTACACTAACGTGTCCCGAGGCCTCTTCGAGCAGCACAAGACCATCTACAGCTTCATGCTGTGTGTGGAGATCATGATGCATAGAGATGAAATCACTCAGCAAGAGTGGTTTTACTTTCTCAGAGGAGCTGGAGGCATGGACAAGGTTTGTACCATCACTAATGTCATGAATAAGCACTATAAGATGCAAAGATAAGGTCAGGTGTTCTCAATTTATTAATGCATTTAGTATGGATATGTAATTTGTTGTCCTTGTTTTCTTGAGGCAAAGCCTCATGTTTGTCATATTTTCAAAAATCTACTGAAAAAAAAAAAAACCCTGTACATTCAACTGAATTCACTGTAAAAAGCTATTTTGAATTATTTGTGCTGTGTCATTCATGATAACGAAACAATGTAAAATACAAATTTATGTTAAAAAATGAACAATGGCAGATTGTAGAAGATTTGCAGGACACAAAAAAAATCTTACTTGTAGATAACAAACAAAACTGTAAGGAGCCGCCCACACCGTGGCCGCCCAGCCACCAGAGGGCGGCCATCTGCCAATCATGGCCACAATCACCCTGATTCAGATCAGGTGTGTAGAAGCTATATAAGCTATATAAGGTGTATAGGTATATAAGGTATATAAGGCTATATATGTTTTCCCTTCACACTGAGGAGTGGTTTTAAGTTTTCCTCTCTTGACTCCAGCCAGGCTTATTAGCCGGACTGCTCACCCCATTTCCAGGGTGACACGTTAGCTCACTCAGTAGCGTGTTTGATGCCAGATCATGCCTGAGTCAGCTAAATGAATTTTGGTTTCTTTATCAGTCCACACATTGCTTTTGATGTCTCTTTTGATGTGCTAGGGATGGGCAATATGGTGAAAGATGACGTTAAAAATAGTTAATTGTTTAAGAAATAATAAATGGGGAAAATAGTGTGTATGCATGTGTATTGGAGTATTTTATCTTCAACGCTTTTGTAAAATTCATACTTATTTGTACCACAGTTATTATATCATCTTAGTTAATGCATGTTTTTAAAACTGAAGTAAAGCAGAGGAACATCTGTATTTCTAAATCGTAAAGTCCGTTTTCACTGTATTTCATTGTTTTGATGTCATTGTTCTAAAATGTGGAATAAAACACAGATCTGTATATGTGTGTTTCTTAACAACATGACATACCTGACACTTAGCTGCAACATATACGTTTATATAAATGTATGATCATTACAAAGATGAAATTCCAGTCGTTAGTATTGATCAAAATGAGTAATTTGAGTTGTGTGGTGGGAACTAACTATTGTGTAAAGCATCAGATATAATGATAAAATCACTTTATGATATATAGCTGAACACTCAATCTCTACTATGTCTCTCCCTCTCTCTCTCTCTCTCTCTCTCTCTCTCTCTCTCTCTCTCTCTCTCTCTCTGTGTCTATCTATCTTCAGGAATTTTCAATGAAGCCGAACGTTCCATGGTTATCTGACATTATGTGGAAGACCTGCTGTAATCTAGAGACCTGCCTGCCCTGCTTTAGAGGCATTACGAAAGAGATCATAGCCACACCCATCACTGTACAACTGGGTAAGCTGTCCCTTTCCCTAACATGCTCATGTCGCCTTTATTTATTGCCAGCATTAAATAACAGCATTACTTTCGCGTTTTTTGACAAAACCTTGTGTCTTCAAAATAGTCAATTAGAAGAAGAAATGTTAGCTTTCAAACATTTCTGTTGGTCCGTGTTTACAGAATGTGAGGCACAAATTTGAAACTTTAAAACTGAAGATTAAAGAAGCTCAAGTTCAACTTTGTATCATGTCTCTCTCTGCAGGGCGGTTGGAGGTGGCTGTGAATCCCGAGCAGTGGGAGGGCTATGTGAAGGATCTCCCCCCATACTCAGAGGACACAACCCCTGAGCAGCAGCCAGTAGTCAGAGGTCACTGGAATGAGCGCCTCAGAAACTTTCAGAAACTCATCCTCATCAAGAACTTCAGTGAGGAGAAGGTAGAGAGGGAAACATTCTGCTACAATTTTCTTGTCCTGTGTTTTCTGGAGAGTACAAATTTCGGATCAGTATTTAGCCACCAGGAACGCCATAATTTACAAATGGTAGATAATCATGTCTATTTATAATAGTAATTTAATTGACAAACCACAAAACCCACAAAATAATCTACAGAAAAACAATCCCTATAAAATCCGCAAGAATGCATAAAAATCAATAAAATCATTAAACCGCAATACGAGAAATATGTTGATCTACAGTATGAGTATCTACAGTACGTGTAGATCAACTACATGTGTTTTTCTGGTGACAGTTATGGTAGGTTATCATTAAAAAAGACATGCATTTCATTGCTGATTGGTTTTATTAACCCTTACTCTTCTGTGTGCCAGGTCGTGTCTGCAGTGACCGAGTTTGTGATAGAGAGTCTGGGAAAGCAGTTTGTTGAGAATCCCCCAGTGGATCTGGCCACCCTGTATGGAGACATGTCACCCTCCACTCCACTGATTTTTGTCCTCAGCACCGGCTCTGACCCCATGGGGGCTTTCCAGAGGTTTGCCAAGGAGAGAGGTTACCTGGACAGGCAAGATCTCACATATTCCTATTATAGAGAAAACCATTCATGTTGTATATCTCGCATTCTACCATCTTCCAAGGGTGTTCTACTGGATTCAGGTTTAGTGACCGGGAAGAACCAGCACTGAAGGACACTGACTCATGAAACCAGTTTGAATGGATTTCTTTTGTGACATGGTGCATCATCATGCTGACAGTAGCCATTAGAAGATGGGTCAACTGTAGTCATGAAATGATGAACATGGTCAGCAAAACTACTCAGAGAGGCTGTGGCCTTTGAGCCATGGTTGAATGGTTGGCAGTGATGCTGAGCCTGTTTCCACTGCAGCCTCAGATTTCTGTTCTTACCTGATAGATGTGGAACCTTAACTTGGTCTTCTGCAGTTGTAGCGGATCATCTTCTAGGTTGGATGTTCTGTGCATTCTGAGGTGCATTCAGCCTTAACAACTCAACCCATTGAGTTAACCATAACAAAATAAACCTGTATATGGTTCTTCCTATAATATCAAGAACCCTCATTGTCAAGAGTGCAGCTGTTCTTCTGTGTTGGATGGCTGTTTAGAGAAGGCTTTCTCAACCTTAACTGGTCATTTGTGGATGAAACATGATGCCTATTCTTGGACGCTCAAAACAAAAGTTGGCCATATTTTTAAATGTGAATTTTTCACCTCTGTAGTTCTGTGCCTGGACTAACCATTCATTAGTCAGAGTATGATTCAATGGCACTAAACTAAAGACATAAAGAACGTCTTTAATAGCGTTCTAACGTTTGAATAGATCACACGCAGTTCTGAACCATATCTGGCTGAAGGCTCAATTGTTCAGTCTGTTTCTGTAGTACCTTTCTCAAGGGTAGGGGAGTGTGTACAGAGAAAAGTTAACTTAGTAGTAGTGTGGGTTCTGTGTGTAATGCTGTTGTGAGTTAGAGTAGTAGTGTGGGTTCTGTGTGTAATGCTGTTGTGAGTTAGAGTAGTAGTGTGGGTTCTGTGTGTAATGCTGTTGTGAGTTAGAGTAGTAGTGTGGGTTCTGTGTGTAATGCTGTTGTGAGTTAGAGTAGTAGTGTGGGTTCTGTGTGTAATGCTGTTGTGAGTTAGAGTAGTAGTGTGGGTTCTGTGTGTAATGCTGTTGTGAGTTAGAGTAGTAGTGTGGGTTCTGTGTGTAATGCTGTTGTGAGTTAGAGTAGTAGTGTGGGTTCTGTGTGTAATGCTGTTGTGAGTTAGAGTAGTAGTGTGGGTTCTGTGTGTAATGCTGTTGTGAGTTAGAGTAGTAGTGTGGGTTCTGTGTGTAATGCTGTTGTGAGTTAGAGTAGTAGTGTGGGTTCTGTGTGTAATGCTGTTGTGAGTTAGAGTAGTAGTGTGGGTTCTGTGTGTAATGCTGTTGTGAGTTAGAGTAGTAGTGTGGGTTCTGTGTGTAATGCTGTTGTGAGTTAGAGTAGTAGTGTGGGTTCTGTGTGTAATGCTGTTGTGAGTTAGAGTAGTAGTGTGGGTTCTGTGTGTAATGCTGTTGTGAGTTAGAGTAGTAGTGTGGGTTCTGTGCGTAATGCTGTTGTGAGTTAGAGTAGTAGTGTGGGTTCTGTGTGTAATGCTGTTCTCCTGTGTGTGTGCAGAGTGAAGTCTATCTCCCTGGGTCAGGGTCAGGGTCCTATAGCGGAGAAGATGATAGCAGAAGCTGTGAAAAATGGAGACTGGATCTTCCTGCAGAACTGCCACTTGGCCGTCTCCTGGATGCTCTCTATGGAGGAAATCATCAAGGCCTTCACTGAACCAGGTGTGTGTGAGAAAGATACACTGCTGTTCTAAAGTTTGGAATGGCCTTTTAAAAGTTTGGAATTACTAACTAGTTTATTACTAATATAAAACTATATAAGAAAAATATGTCTGTAGGTAAATATGAACAATAATTCCTGTATTTCAGAGCTTCACTTACAGTGACACCAATGAATGAATATTCAAGCATTCATTGAAATTCAAATAAAAGAATTAATCAGTTTTAATGGAGGTAAAAAAATAACATTTAAAAGAAAGAAATGTCCAAAATGAAATTTAAATGAAGTTAAGAACAGTGTTCTAATGAAAAGAATATCTAGAATGATAGTGAAGGTAAAATGCTAGTCCATATAAAAAAAATAGAATATCATGATGTTCCATTGAAACTTAGAATGATGTTCTAATGAAAGGACTGTACTGAATTGATGTTAATAAAATGAACTTACAGAATAAAGTTAAAACAAAATTAGAACCTTAAAATAACATAATAAAAATTATTTTAAGAAAAGTAAAAATTGTCAAAATCAATGTCTTGAATTTAAGGTAAAGTGGTCACATTTTCTGGCAAAAATGTAGCAAAAAGTATTGTAAATAGATTTACGTTGTTCCCAAAATACTTGAATAATGGAATGTCTAAATTATACGCTATATGTCCAAATGTTCGTGGGCACCCCTTTTGGCTCCTGATTGGCTGTACTATGTTGTGTAGGGATGATTGCTTGACCTTTTGGTACTGAAATGTTATTGGTTGTTTTTGCAGACACTGTTCTCCATGAGAACTTCAGGCTGTTCCTCAGCTCAATGCCAACCAGCGTATTCCCGGTCACCGTGCTCCAAAATTCTGTCAAGGTAGCGCACGTGCAAACACATTAGCCTCTCTGCATAGAGCACTACAAAAGTGATGACACAGTGACAGCATGCAGTGACAGTGTAATAGTGGGTTGTTTAATCAATGCCTGAATTTAAAAAACTTTAGATCAGTCACTGGGTGAAAGTACTGCCATTTCCTTACCTACAGAGTGCACTACATAGGGGAGAGGGAGTGATTTGAGACAGGGCCTCACAGAGTAAACACTGTCTGCTGTTTTTTTGAAAGTGTGAAAAAAGGAAGAGTTCTTTCACAGACTAAACTATGAATGATAACTGAGTTTGGATTGATTTTGAACATGTCTTGGAGACACAGCTCCACAGGAGAGGAGGATTCATTTAATTGCCATTCATGGCTGTTAGCAAACCAGGGCCAGAAATACAACTGTGATTGGTGGAGAAAGCTTACGTTGCATCACGCAATTAGAACAAAGATTCATTGCATTTCCATCTTCTGACAAATCACACTTCATGTCAAAGGCTTCACAAGTGTTTTGAATATGTTTCTCACACGCACATAATTTGCACAGACAACCATTAGGTGTGTAAAAGCAGAGCAGTCAGTCTGTTTGTCATCTTAAAGCTGTTTCCACCAGTACACAGCATGTTCCTAAATGCAGCAGAAGAAGAACTGCTGAAGCTGCTGTTGGTCTACTGAAGTAGACTTCAGTGAGAGACTGCTCCTTCCCAAGTGCAGGACCAATAGGCTTAAAAAATCTTTTGTCCCGCACGCCATCAGACTGTACAACTCCTCTCTGGGGGGGAGGAGTGCTAACAGGAGGGCAGAGGATGGGAATGAGTAGGAACCGAACCAAACAGTAACCTGCAACCACCACAACACAACTGGACTCTCTGCAATAATCAGTTTCAAAAGTGCAATAATAATGTGCAATACCGCCTCCTACTGGACCCTTTTTTCTCATGCAATATTATCTATATTGTATATTGTAATATAGACTCTATATTATATATTCTATATATTTATATAGTGCTTCTTATTGTTATTCTTACTAAATTATTTTTTATCTATCTTTCTACTTTCTACTTACTGATGCTGCTACTGGAACCTTAATTTCCCTGAAGGAACCCTCCCAAGGGATCAATATAGTTCTATTCTATTCTATTCTATTCTATTCTATTCTATTCTATTCTAAAACTAAAAGATTCCAGACAGTGAAAGTGCTTCTAAGAACGTTAGAATTGTGAAACATTTTCCCTGAAAATGACACTTCTGAAAAAAATGTATAGAAAAGAGATGATCTTTTCTAACCAAAACATTTAACCATCTTACCAACATCTTTGTGTTGCACTGTTGCATCTGTTGAACAATCGGAGTCTGTTTTGTGCTTTAGATTCACACTTTAATAGAAATCCATCATAATCTCAGCATAAACCAATGTTTATTCAATGTCATCTTCTCTAATCAGCTAATGGAAATATATTTCTAGGTGACCAATGAGCCACCCAAAGGGCTTCGTGCTAATGTGCGACGAGCCTTCACAGAGATCAGCAGGAGCTTCTTTGAGGAGCACATCCTGGCCCGGAAGTGGAGAAAGATCGTTTTCGGATTGTGTTTCTTCCATGCCATCATACAGGTAAGAGTAGAGGCTGAGGTGGAAGAATGATGTTTGTAGGTAGTATTTATTTTACTTATAGAACTTCTATCTAATGAAATTAGTAATGCACTGAAAAGGTGGGACATTAACAAGGAGGGGTTCATTAATGTCTTGCCAATAGCTGAATTTTGTCCAGAATGGCCTGAGAAATCCTGTATAATAAATTTGTTTTGTTTTCCAATTAAACAATAAGATTTCCCAAATCAGAGTGAAGATGCTCTTGGGAAACTCGGTCTTGTTTTATAAAATCTTTTCAAGTGTGTCGTCACAGTGAAGCCAAATGACACATTTTTGTATTGTGAATTAATAAACACAGCCTATATACATCAAAGCAAAGAATAAAGACACTATTTACAGCAAATCATAAAGCACATTTATACTTTCATTTTGCAGAAATTCAGGGAGACATATCAGTACTTTACTTTTACTGTAGTGAGGATTTTGTCTCACTCTTTTTGGCAAAAGGCCACTAGGTCTTGCTCTGGTCAGTTTTTTAATGATGTATTGGTCCGTAGAAACCATCATCTTTTCAACTTCAGCTTCAAATTATTTGACATTTGCATCTGGGATTTGCTGGTATTTGTGGAATTCATATTTCCCACTACCAATACAGTATTTGCAATACCACCAGCAGCAACACAATCTAAAGTAAATAATCAACCGCTTTCCTTTTTATGAACTGAACTTTGTTTTTTCTCTAAATGTGTTTGCTGGCATTTGCCAAAGAGGGTCAGAATGTATAAAGGTTGGAAATTTGATTCAGCTGGCAGTTCTCAATTACAGCTTGTGACATGCCACAGCCTGATTTGCAAATTAAGATGTCACATAACAGTCAGATCCAGGTGCTGATTTTTTTAGATTCATGTAATGAAAGGTACAGAGGCTGTGTTTACTACTTCTCACTGAGACAAATATATTACTAATTTATTGAGGAAAATGATCCAATATTATTTCAGAGTTCCCTCCCATGAACTGCTTGCATCAGGTCCTTCCACAACATTGGATTAATGTCAGCACTTTGACTTGGCCATTCCAAAACATTAACTCATCTCATCTCATCTGTCCGCAAAACATTGTTCCAGTGGCCTTCTGGCTAAGCCTTTAGTTGCTTAGAATGTACATTGGGTTCCTATATGACCTCACAGGCTATTACACACCTTCTTTTTGGCGTGATCTATGTTGGTCAGTCACTCCTGGGAACACATTTGTACACAATGTTCCAAAATCTAGTAGAAAGCCTTCCCTGGATAGTAGACAATTACCCCAACAAAAGCAGGATCAACTCTAAAAGAAAGAAAGAAGGAATGAGAAGGTGTCCCAATACTTTTTATCCTCATGGTGTACATTTACTAATTCACACACCTTAAACATTCATTCATTCATTCATTCATTCATTTATTTTTCCTTCTCTCTCTCTCTCTGTAGGAAAGGAAGAAGTTCGGACCCCTAGGCTGGAACATTCCTTATGAGTTCAATGACAGTGACAGGGAGTGCGCTCTACTCAACCTGAACCTGTACTGCAAGACTGGCCACATCCCCTGGGATGCTCTCATCTACATTACCGGTATGTTTTGTGTGTGTGTCTGTGTCTGAGTGTGTGTGTGTGTGTGTGTGTGTGTGGTGCGTGTGTAGTACGGAGGAGGCTGTGGGGTCTGTTTAAGAGTGAGGCTCCAGAATTGAAGAACACTTTATATACCCTATCACTCACAGGGTGCTCTCAGTGTCTAATACTGTGTTTAGATCTTTAAACCCTTGATGCAGTGCTCTTCTTATCCTGTCTGGTGGGCATCGATTACTTATGATCTCAAGTTTAAAAGGGTCTGAGAATTTATGAAGCTTTGAATGTTAAAGCAGCTTGGGAATGCCCACCTGTGTATGTTGTGAAGTGTTATCTGTGAGTGAGGTTGAACACTGGTCAGCGTGGTCATAGTAAGGCTATGTGAACTATGGGGTTCAAGCAAGACATGGTGTCACTAGTGGGGTGCCAGATGAATGGGACATTCCATTTCTGCAGTTGTGTGGACATTTATCATTGCTCAATCCACAGTATCACGTGTACAGTGAGTACATCAGAGAACCAATTCTGGACAAATTGGACAACCAATGCTGCTTGAATTCAGTCGATAGTTCCTAATTACGAGTGGTCATATGCCTCAGGCCTGATCTGCTAATTAAGGCATTAAAAGGAAAGTTTCATGCACGCATTGGGACGCAGCTGAGGGAAGAGTGTTTTACCACCATATCCAAGAGATTAGAGTTTCACACACAGCTCAGATGTCCATTAAAACAGGTCGAGCCGCTTTTGGAGCATCACACACGACAATGAAGACGTCTGTCATGTTGTGTTATTCAGACGCCATTATTCAGAGAGCCACTGCTTCTGTATGTGTAGATCAATAAATATTGATCATACCTACATCTTTAATCATTTATTGTTCCTGGTCACCATTTGTGCAAAAAGATTTTATTCTAAGTCCATTTGGAGCATTTTAATTGGTTGATTATGAAATGTAAAGAGTTCTCAAATGACATGTTTGTGAGAATAGTGTCTGATGCTGTAAATAGATTCACTTTTCACACTTCAACAACTAAACTGTACAGAACTATATGAAAGTTGGTCGAGTTCCACTTTGAGTATTCTTACTGTGTGTGTGTGTGTGTGTGTGTGTGTGTGTGTGTGTGTGTGTGTGTGTGTGTGTGTGTGTGTGTGTGTTTAGGTGAAATTACTTATGGAGGGAGAGTTACAGATGCATGGGATCAACGCTGTTTACACACCGTCCTCAAAAGCTTCTTCTCCCCAGAAACTCTGAATGAGGGATACAAGTACTCTGCATCAGGTACACACACACACACACACACACACACACACACACACACACACACACACACACACACACACACAAACACTGTGACACAAGTGATCAGATTCATAACTTGTTTAAACTCCATAGAAAAGCACTGGCCAGAAGAACAAGACACTCTTCAAATGACATTAAAGTGTTCATTAATCACTTCTCCAAAGCTAATTGGTAAAAAGATATTTATAATTAATGACATAAGGTTGTAAGTGTGTTTCACAAGTGCTTTATTCATTAAATTAAGGGACACAAAAAGACTGATTACAGACAAGTCTGTTCTTCTCAAGAAAGACATGTTATTGTCAACCATGTCTAGATGTAAACAACTTTCACAATGCTGCAGAAGACATGTTATAGAGGTGCACAAAGCTATAAAAATCTACTATAGCATTGATAAAGACCAGGGTGCCCATCATTGCACAGTTACATTGTCTAGGAGGGGACAGATCACTCCACAAGATCCATGGTCAGTCATAAATAATATTTTTTGAAAAGAAATACTGCAAACCAACCCTGAAACCTCATCCCAACTGTGAAGAATGGTGGAGGGATCATGACGATTTGGGGCTGCTTTGCTTCCTCGGGCCTAAATACCTTGCAGTCATTGAGGGAGCAATGAATAAAATACACCAACACCAAAGCTTCATCCTGTGAAACAGGGTGGAGGGAGCATCATTGCTGAGGGAAGAATTCATTCAAAGGTCCATTGGTGACTCTAAAGTGGCCCTTAGTGTGTGGATGTGTGCGCCCTACGATGGATTAGTGCCCTGTCTAGGGTTGTTTCCCGCCCTTGCGCTCAGAGTTGCCGGCTGGGCACCGGCTCACCCGTGACCCTATTCAGGAATAAGCGGTTCAGAAAACGGATGGATGGATGGGTCCATAAGATCATTTTATAGGAGACTATTAGGGCAGCACAATTGCACATGACCCACTCTTTCCCCTTTTGTCTAGGCATCTACTTTGCCCTTGAGTCTGACAGCCTGAAGGATTATAACAGCTACATTGAGAATCTGCCCATTATTGATGACCCAGAAGTCTTTGGCATGCATGAGAATGCTAACCTGGCTTTTCAGGTAAATCACACCACCTGCTCTCGCTCAAACACATTAACGCACAGTACTACACAAAACCACCCATCGCTTGCACACATTTTATATATGCATAACGCAGTTAACTGCACACTTTGACAACACATCATAAACACAGCAACAGCCTTGTCAAACAGAAACACTCACTCGGCTTTGTTTATTACAGAGGCAGGAGACCCTGACTCTGATCAACACCATCCTGGAGGTGCAGCCACGCTCCTCTACAGGTGGAGGTGGAAAGAGTAACGATGAGGTGGTCCACGAGCTTGCAGACTCCATTCTGGCAAAGATTCCTGGTAAGGATCTGTAGCAATTACAGCATATTCCCAAAACTCCATCAGCTACGCACTCACATACAATACACCAACCTTCCTAAAGAACATATCTGCATTACACATACTACACCATCTTCCCTAAACTACATAAACTATACCACCCGACACTACATCAACAACAACACCCTACACTAAAGTAACTACACCTTCCCTAAATTACATTAAATACACCATCTTCCCTAAACTACATCAACTACACCCCTATCCTAAACTTCATCACATGCACCATCTTCCCTAAACTACATCAACTACACCCCTATCCTAAACTTCATCACATGCACCATCTTCCCTAAACGACATCAACTACACACCTATCCTAAACTTCATCACATGCACCATCTTCCCTAAATTACATCAACTACACCCCTATCCTAAACTTCATCACATGCACCATCTTCCCTAAACTACATCAACTACACAACCTTAAACTACATCAACTTCACCACCGTCCTAAATTATGTCTCATATCTCTTATTTCTATTTTTAACATACATTGCTTTTTGGGTGTAAGGCTCCCAAGCCCGGGTAAATGGTGAGGGTTGCTTCAGGAAGGGTGTAAAACTTGTGCCAAAACTATAATGCGGATCAGGCAGATGGTCCGCTGCGGTGACCCCTAAAGGGAGCAGCTGAAAGAAAAAGAAGATTGCTTTTTTGGGTGTAACTGGGACCTTGAATTCATAATTTGACAATAATATCAATTTAACAGTAAATCTCACGGAATCCTTAAATGTGACACTAAGCAGTGATGATGAGTTATATGAGAGAGAAAAAACTGAACATGTAAACATGTACCAGGAGGACTGTGAACAAAGCATAAAATCACGTTGAGGAAAAGAGCGGAAATGCATATAAAAATCCTTTTGTTGAGAAGAATGGAATATGCATAAATCTGTGTTTTAAAAGAAAGAAAGAAATACTATGTTACTATCCTATTGTAACATCATGCCTCAGCTCTCCACACAGGTAGCCTTACACAAGCCTCCTGACTGAGTCAGCAGCTCCAGCAGCTAGTGACAGTTTACTACTTGCATAACACCGTTGTTGACTTCTGGAGAGATGTGGAGGCATGCACAGTCAGCATTTTACCAGTAAAATAAGTAAACACTTGCTGTGTTTGTGTGTGTGTGTGTGTGTGTGTGTATGACTATAGAGAAGCTTCACATGGATGGTGCCGCTGAGAGTTTGTTTGTGCGAGATGCTAACGGCCGACTGAACTCTCTGACCACAGTGCTGGTACAGGAGTTGGACCGCTTCAACATTCTGCTTGGGGTTCTTCGGGTAAGTGCATTAGAGAAGGTCCACTGCCTTCAGAGTCAGAGGTCCAGTTAACTCTGTTTCCCTCAGAATGATGATGAATGCTGCATTCTGTTTTCTGACTTTTCTCATGAAATCTTTCCCCACCGCTTTGTGTTTGTCTGTTTGCCCATGTTTCCGTGTTTTCTACTGCAGGTGTCCCTGAACACTCTGCAGATGGCTATAGCAGGGAAGGTGGTGATGTCAGAGGAGATGGAGATGATTTACAACAGCTTACTGAATAATCAGGTCCCACAGTACTGGGCCAATTCAGCCTATCCCTCACTGAAGCCACTGGGCAGCTGGGTCAGAGACCTCATTCTGCGTACCACCTTCATACAGGTAACGGGTTTCACTGACCACCTGAGGTACACCATATATCCAAACATTTGTAGACAGCCGCTCGTCCAATGTTACTCGGTCTAAATAATGGTCTAAAAAAAGTAGTTTGTTCCTTATTTGCTGCAGTTACAGCTTTCTGTTTGAATTCACCCACTGTGCATGAGGTACTGATGTTGCACAATCAAATCCACCACTCCAACTCATCCCAAAAGTACTGGATGCAGATGCATCACTGCACAGAACACAGTTCCAGTGCTCCGGAGTTCTATTCTGGGAATCTTTATATCCCTCTGACCCAGGCTTGGAATTAGCAGTAGTTACCTCTGGTTTGAGTGCACTTACTCCAGAGTACTACTGACATAGGGCAATTTCGGAGGAAGGTCGTGAGCAGGGGAACACACACTGAGGACAATCTCGGTTCTGGAAGCACTTTGCTCCAGCTGCTCAAGGACAAAGTGGGGCCATTGCTCTGCATGTGCTATAACCTGCAGCTCCCTGCTCTCCCTTAGCAAGTCAGATTTCTTTCATGCCCTGGATGGGAATTGAACTAGAAGTGATTGCTGCCTGTTAGAGCCTGTTAGACCTCTGGCTGCAAAAAGCATATCTTTATTACGCCTATACAGTTCCACTGAGGTAATACTAAACGTACTGTGGGCAGATGCAGTGAAGCGTAACGCATGCATACAACTGTAGTGTTTATAAGTGTAATGAAGTGGATTAAATAAACTGCCATATGTAGACCCCACTAGCTAATGTTTGTGTTGTATGTTTATGGAATTAAATCACTTTTTGCTGCATCTGTTTGTAGAGCTGGGTAATGACAGGCCAGCCCAAGTCTTTCTGGATCTCTGGCTTCTTCTTTCCTCAGGGCTTCCTCACAGGTAGGTGTTATGAAACTCATAGAAGTGTGTGTTCCGAGTTTTCCTGTAGAGAAAAATGATGACATACATTTTCTTGTCCTGCAGGGGTGCTGCAGAACCATGCACGCAAGTACAACCTGCCCATAGACGAGCTGAACTTCAAATTCAATGTTATTCCGGTGTACCGTGACCAGGCTGTGGTCACTGAAGCCCTGAAGAAACTCAGTCCTGGAGAGGAGCTTGAACTGGACCAGGAGGTCAGTCCACTTTTAACCACTTACTTTATACACTCCTTGTAAAAAACAGTACTTGCACCCAGAAGGAATTAACTGGTTGGAATGCATGACTGCCATGGTGTCTTGCCAGACTGTCACAGTCACTCAGAATAGCAGTGGGTCATCTTCATTAATGAATCCCAGTTTTGTTTTGGTGGAGACAACCAACGACTCCATGTGGAGGCACCGTGGTCAGGTCATGGTCTTCATTACATGCACTGTGCCAGCCCAGTGTTATGTTAATGAGGTGCTGCAATCAGTGGTTCTACCTATTTATTTATTGTTGTTGTTGTTTGAAGAGTCCAAGTATGTATAAAGCATTGAAATGTGCATCACATGGTTTTGGTAAATGATATCTGAATGGTCAAATATCCTGAGGTGCCCAGACTTGTGCACAACAGGTTCTTTTTATTGCACTTTCATTGCAAAAAAAAGTTGATCCACATTCTCAACACTAGCTAAGCACTCTTGAAAATAAAGGTGTTGGATGATGCCTTAGAAGAGCTCTTAACTTTTAAATGAGCACCTTTGGAATGGAGTTGACTGGCTACCAGTTTTTGTTCATCTCTGCCTGTGTTACTTGTTCAACTCTGTAGCTTCCCTCTATGGAGGATGGGGTGTTCGTGCATGGGTTGTACATGGACGCCAGTCGCTGGGACGATGAAAACATGGTTATCGAGGATGCGTTGCCACAGGTGATGAACCCTATGCTGCCAGTGGTGCACTTTGAGCCACAGTGCAAACAAACTCCTGATCCATCACTGTATGAAGCCCCGCTCTACAGAACCTCCGCCAGAGCCGGCACTCTCTCCACTACAGGTAACAAGTCATCTGCCACCATGACCCAGATAATGAAAAGCTTCAGAGACATCTAAATTTGAAGGAGGTCTGTTGAACACACCATAGTGATTGATCTCTTAACACTGGATTGGGCACACCAGTGTGAAATGACCAGGTTATTCAGTAAACATCACATGATGACCTGTAGATCAATGCAATAAAGGTCATAGACGTGTCTTTCATTCTTGATTCTCTGAAGATGAACTATAGAATCTTGTGATGTGTGTATTCTTTGGCATTTTTCTATCCTGTAATACCATCTGTAATGAAATGCCATATTTACGATATAATAAATAGTACACGTTAGTAGAATCAGTCCTGTAATAAACCATAGAATCACTACACATCCCACAGATTCACTCTCGAACAGTGGTTTACTCCCTACTCTGTCTGTTTTTGCAGGGCATTCCACTAACTTTGTGGTGACAGTGCTGTTGCCGTCCAACAGACCCAGTGACTACTGGATCGCCAAAGCTTCAGCACTGCTCTGCCAGCTCAATGAGTGAGCCGATGTCTCACCTGCACAGCCTCCAAAATTTATACTCTCTGACCCTCACAGTTCACAGAATTGAAATTATGTTTATGTGTCAGCTGTAAAAACAAATAAAGTTGAAATATTTCATTTAAAACGAGTCGTGGGTGAAATAGCTGTGGACATAAACATGAATGAGTGGCTCTGCTGATGGACTTCCTTGTGTTAATAAATCATATGGGTGTGAATCAGCTTAAAGGGGACCTGTGTTTATCTTAGTATAGAGTAGAATAATGAGAGTTCAGAACATGGAAGTGACAACCTGACAACCTCAAACACTGCTGTTCCTCATCCTGCAGAACCGAAACTGAGCTTTACAACAGGCCAACTCTAAAACCCCCAAACTGGTAAATAACAGTTTTGACCCACCCCTGACATGAACATAAACCCTGTTTATTAGCAAAAGTTCTGATACTGGAACAGTATCAGATAGTGGAACTCTGATAGTTATAGGAATACGGGTTGCTACAGGAACCAGGTGTCATGGCTGTGACTTTTCCTGTGCCAGAGTTTGCTCCCTCAAAAACAAACTGGACTACCTGTGCTAAGACTTGAGAAAGACCCAAGGAAGCAAGTGAGGTTGAGGGTGAGGTTAAAACCATACAGCACATCGTCAATGTCAAGTCACGTTCTTACTTATTTATAGCAGGGGTAGAGTGCTGATCCTGTAGTACCAGATTCTTGCAGTTTCGTGCTTTTCCTGCTCAAGCACATCTGATTCAACTCACCAGTTAATTACCAGCTTTATTAGATCTATTAGAGCAGGAAAACCAGTGAACCATGCAGTGATCCAGCACTTCAGGACCAATGTAGCCTTGATTTATTCATCAAAACCAGCTTTCTATGGCAGCTTTCATTCTTCAGCTTTTTGGAAACTTCTCAACCAACAGGATCACTCAAGAGTTTTTACTGATGTTTTGCTTAAAATCTATATTTTCTAATAAAATGACAATTAGATCATAGGGTTTATATCATTTCTGTACATTTTGCAAATAAGATGGCACAAAGTGAGGACAGAAAGAAAAATAGCCAATGATAGGACAGCTCAGGGGTGCATTTCGGTGCAGTTGCAATGCAGGTGTTTCCCAAAATCATGGTTGGAACTAAGGAAGTGTAGCACATGTTAGAGTAACACAGTAACTACACTAGCTAGCTCAGTTTGTAGGAATCCTTATACACTATAAGAAATATGCCAACCATATACTGGGGTTTGCTTATCCTTCAGGGTTGCAGCCAGTATCAATCAGACCAGGGAGTACGGGGTTAAAAATACATTTCTGTGTTTATTTAACAAATGATGATACTGCTGTATGTGTAAATATGTATGTGTGGATGACCTAAGAAAGCAATAAAATAAAAATTCAAAACCAACAATATTAGGGTGCATTCAAGAAAAAGATTTCAAAGAAAAAAAAAAAACTTCTGTGACATTAAACTCATCAACCCTTTAACTCATCTACCCTTTAACTCATAAACCCTTTAACTCATCGACCCTTTAACTCATCGACCCTTTAATTCATCGACCCTTTAACTCATCTACCCTTTAACTCATCGACCCTTTAATTCATCGACCCTTTAACTCATCGACCCTTTAACTCATCGACCCTTTAACTCATCAACCCTTTAACTCATCGACCCTTTAACTCATCGACCCTTTAACGCATCAACCCTTTAACTCATCGACCCTTTAACTCATCGACCCTTTAACTCCTAATTCAAACCCTTAATGTAATCTCTGAATGAGTTTAGTAGTGTTTTATACTCTTGCATGTGTTTTAATGTTATCAGAAAAAAACACTTCACTCATTTTTGAAGCTTTATATATATATATATATATAAATCATATTCTTTCGGCTGCTCCCTTTAGGATTATTCTATAGTTTTGGCACAAGTTTTACGCAACCCGCAATATATATATATAGTTTGTGTGAAATCAATATTTCAGTCAGATTAAATATACTGCTAATTAAAGCACATAATGAGGTTGAATCATAAATTAATCAATAACAAAAAAACTATTTAATACAAAAACAGCTTTTCATTCTGAATAAAGCTGAAACTCCAAACAGCCCCGCACTGCATTGTGGTCTATGTAGAGCCAGGTTGGGTGCTTGATGACGTTTTGAGTTTATGTACTTTATAGGGAACCTAATCCCTAAATCAGCTGTCAAACCAGACTGCTTGACTGAAATAAAATCCTGGTTCTCTTCAAATTTGCTTAAATTAAACAGTGATAAAACAGCGGTACAAAATCAACTTTGTCCTCAATCAAAACTTGAAACTGATAACTGCTCCGTTGCTCCCTCCCCACAGGTAAAGAGTTTGGGTGACATCCTAGACAGTACTCTGTCATTTCACTCTCATATTAACATTAACTGGTCTGCCTACTTTCACCTACATAACATCAAACGCCTCCGTCCCTCCCTTACTCCCCATTCCACTGCCGTCCTTGGTCACTCCCTCGTTACATCCCGCCTGGATTATTTGCAACTCCCTCCTTTACGGTTTCACCCACAAATATCTCCATAAACTCCAACTGGTCCAGAACTCAGCTGCCCGTATGATTATCAGAACCCCATCCATTCACCACATCACTCCTGTCCTGCAACAGCTTCACTGGCTCCCTGTTAAGTTCCGCATAGAATACAAAATTCTTCTGTTCAGTTTAAAGGCCATCCACAATCTCTCTCCGCCATATCTTTTCAAACTTCTTCATGTTGCTAGGCCCTCTTGCTCCCTCAGATCGTCTTCCTCCATCCACTTGACTGTCCCCTCCGCCCGTCTCACCACCAACTCTGGAACTCCTTACCACCTTACGTAAGGAACATAAATTCACTTACAAACTTTAAATCTGCACTGAAAACTGTTTAGAACTGCCTTCTCCATCTGACTCAGTTATTTTTTCATTTTATATTGTATCCTATTTGTTTCTTTTATTATTTTAATTTTATTGTCTATTTTACTCTTTGTACGGTGTCCTTGAGTGCCTTTGAAATAAAATGTATTATTATTATTATTATTATTATTATTATTATTATTATTATTATTATTATTATTATTATTATCCGTTCCCTCAGAACTGGACACTTTAAAATGGCCGACTCCAGAAATAGGACACTAAACAGTGTGTAGGGTGCTGCGCGAGGGGAACTCGGTCCGCCGCCTTAAAGTGTCCGGCTGGAATTATTTATGTGTAGATTAGTGCCGCTTTGATTCTGGGTTTTGGTGGGAAAAACAAACAAAGGCGACGCAAAAATGTTGCGTCTCAAACAACCTGAAAAAGGAGCTCTTTAATAAAACAGATCATAACAGCAGGCTGCGTCTCACTGCAGGAGGGAAAGGGCATCTAAAAACTAAGAAATATGAGGAGTTAGACAACGTTTTTGAGCGAAACCTGCACAACATTACTTAGCTGTCAAATGCTTTGCCATAGAACATTATTAGAAGTTCTTTCTGGGAAGCAAATCTCTATCAAGATAAATAACTTAAACGATGCTGCATTTAGTTGCACGGTAGTTTCTAGTTAGTAAACTATCAAAAAACTATATTTAGTTTGATGCACTGCTTGTTTACATCAAGTGACGTGAGCTCAATGACGTCAGAGCAAACGCAGCTCTGGCCTTGTGACATCACTCACAGAGCCCATAAATGCGCTGTTCTGCTCATTTACTTTGGGATTAAACATCCAGACCTGCATTTTACACTTTACTCTGGAGGCTGACATTTAGACATGGATTCAGATACTCTGCCTTCTTCTGAAAGATAAATAAGTAAATACTTTATACTGTTTTTATTGTTTTATATTGTATGTTGTAATATAGTCTCTATATTATATATTGTTTATATTTCTATAGTCTTTCTTTACTAAATTATTATCTTCATTATCTACGCTTTGCTGTAATGTATTGTTGGTGCTGATGGAACATTAATTTCCCTGCGGAAACCCAAGGGATCAAGAAAGTTCTATGTAATGTAATGTAATCTAATCATTCATAAATATCTTCTTCTTTTGGCTGCTCCCTTTAGGGGTCGCCACAGCGGATCATCTGCCTGATCCACATTATAGTTTTGGCTCTAATATAAGTATATAAGTAATGATAAAGATAAGTAATGATAATTAATTATAATAAAAAAGTCAAATAAAGCACCAAAAACTAAAAAATAGGGCAGCTCTGTTACTAGTCTGTTGGTAATCATTGTGGTAAAATCCACAAACCACAGATCAACCACAACAAATGTAAAGTGCAGTAACATTGACTTTTGAATGCCTTTGTTTGATGGTGCTTCAGGAAATATTCACTAAAAATAATGTGTGGAATCATATACTCTTTGCTGACAAACTATAGAAAAGAACTGAAAAGACTAAATTATATGTATGTATATGAATTATAGCCTAATAAAAGTGCATCTCAAAAAATAGAAAATGAGTATCAGATCAGATCTGCGATTTTCAGCGACTCTCTTGGTCAGATTCTCTAACCAAGATCTCTCAAACTCCACTCTCTAACTCTATTTTCAGCTTCTCCACACTTCTACAGCCTCTACAGCGCAACCAGCAGACCACTGTGAGTATTTTACACATATCTCATCTGTTTCAGTCATTTTATATTGATTTATTTGATAAAACAAATAATCGAATTGAACCGTAAACACAAGAAACAGATTATTATTATTATTATTATTATTATTATTATTATTATTATTATTATTATTATTATTATTATTATGAGATGGAGCTCAATTCTGCATCTGTTAGAGATTAATAAAGCTTTTTAATAAAGTACAATAATGTTGAATTATTGATACAATAGTAGTTATTAGTGGGGTTTTTTTAGTACATCATATTACAGCTGACTGTCAGACCGTTGTCTGGTTACGGAGGGCTGTTGATTGGATGAACAAAGTCTGAACTGCTTCATTTACAGCTCCAGAGGAAAGTCTCAAAGAAGCAGAAGGAAAAGAGAACTTTCTGTTTATTGATAGATATAAAATAGAAGAAGACATGGATGATCGCTTCCTGCTTAATGATCCAGTTGCCTCTCGTAATTCTTCACCTCTGTTCATTCCTCGAAGGTAAGTCTGAACTGGAACAGAATCCTGAATGAATCAGATCAAGATCATCTACATGTAGGCTGAGAGCTTAGTTAACATTGTATGTACACTTAGTTAATCCACATGTCTTCATTTATCAACAACATGGTTATGGGTTTCAATCTCAGCTGAGTGGTTGAGGCAAACAAATGCAGAAGTTGACATGAAATGGTCTGTTAGATGCTATTAGGCTTCTTGTGATGGTTTTATATCTTCAAAAGTTCTGCTTGTGTCTTGCAGGCCTGCTGGTATCAAGAGAAAACGGCAGTCAGAGGATCAGGTAGCTGATACAGAGGTACGGCCTGGACATCTCCCCTCAACACCAAACCCTCGGAGGAAACGGACGCGACAGAGACTCCATGATATAGAAGAGAGACGTCAAACTGAGGGCCCATGTACATCCTCCTCCGATTACGTCCCTGGCAATTCGACATCCTCCTCTTCTGCTGAAGCCCCCGGATGTTCAACGGTGAGAAATTGTGAAAATTTCAGCAGAAAAAGAAAGAATCCTCAGAGGAAACGCAGTGACATTCCTCCAAGACACTCTACATCCTTTGCTCCTTTGCCCGAAGCCGAGGAAGACGAGGTGGAAATACTAGATTCAGGTATGAAATGATTCTTTTTTTCAAGGAATTTCTAAAGTGATGGACATCGTCTGGAATTTTCTTTCTGGGATTTAGTCCTTTATAAACATTCTATTAACACTCTCACTTTGTCATATTATACACAGACACAGAGAGCAGAGATGAGTCTGTGTGTCCTACAGAACATCAAGTGCAGGATGAGGTAATCATCATAGATGATGATGATGATGAGGAGGAGGAGGTTGTGATTGCTGATGCCGTGGTTCCTTTTGACCAAGTGACTGAAGATTTTTCCAGAAGTCTTCAGGTAGGAAGACCCTGATGCTCTACCCTGTTTGAGCTTAATAGAATGCCAAGAAATGTACGGCAGATGCTGTAGTGAGAATTACATTGTTATTATTCCTGTTTAATTTCATGTCTCTCTTGTATATTGCTTTTGTTTTCTGCAGGAACAATTAGAAAGAGAAGAGCAGACGCAGGAGGAGCAACAGACAGCACATTCCTCCAGGCAATCCTTTCTCATTGAGGTTAGTTGTAGTAAATGCAATCTCCTTTTTTAACAGAGCAATGTTGTTGATTTTATTGCCAAACATAAGAAATTAGAATTAATCTTTTGTTATTTCTTCCTAAATCTTCCCATTTAGTATTTTACCTATAGAGCTGTGGACACGTTTCCTCCCTGGGTCTTGTTAATGATCTCTGAGTTGTTCAGAAGCCTGCCCTGGGCAGAGTTTCAGGAGGCAGCTGAGCAGGCTGGTAAGAGAACTTTGTTAGTACCAAAGAAAAAAAATCCATTTATTTTGTAAATTTTCATTGGAAACTTGAATTCTTCAAGACACATCTTTGCTGACATTATTATTACTGCTTAGCTGAGGAAGTGAGACAAGCTCACCGCAGACGGACTCCCAACATGCCTGCAAACCTGTCTGATAATGACAACCAGATGAATGAGTTTGAGGTAGGATGTTTTAATGACCAAAGCACAGATGTTAAATAGGTGTGTATGTTGGTCCTTTTGTGTTTTCAGTACTTTTTCTTTTGCTTATCTTGTTTCTCCTTGTTTGTCGTCTTTAGGCCCTCCTAGCACAGGAACTGGGGATTGCAGTGGCCAACAGTCTTAGCCAAGCTGCGATTGAGAGACTCCCAACCAAACATTTTGACCCTGCACATAGTGCTGGGAAAACCAAGTAAGTCTTTAAGGCACAGTTTCTTCATTGCGCCAATGGGCTCCTACTTTTCACACTTATTTGTGGGGCTGGCAGAAGCACATCATCTCCTCACAGCATCACACAATGGACTCCAATTTACATGAGCACTAAAGCTTTATTATTGGGCGAAATAATTCAAATCTTACTGCAATTAATAAATGTTCATTAGGTTTGTTTTTTAATGGTAACTATGGTTTTGAGAACATTCAGTTCTCTATAACCCTGCATATTATAGCTTTCCCTGCTCCCAGCACACCTGATCCAGCTAATCAGCTCATGAAGAAGCCCTTTCAGAGTTGCAGGTTTTGTTAAAGCTAAAGCGTGCAGGACAGGAGAGCCTCCAGGACCAGGGTTGAGAAATCCTTGTCTATAAAATATTGTTTACTTTTTCAAAACATCTTCTGTTTAATTCTCTCTTTTTGTTCACAGGTGTCACATCTGTTACAATGACTACGAACAAGGAGAGGAACTTCGGATTCTTCCGTGTCTGCACGACTACCACACACAGTGCATTGATCGGTGGTTAAGGGTGAGTCCACATGATGCAGTTTCAAAACTTCCCAAATCTTCTCACATTATGTTTGATCTTTGACTTACACACTGTTTCTGTTTCATTCTCAGGAGAATTCAACATGTCCTTTATGCCGGATGGATTTGTCTGCAGATTTATGAAGACCACGCCGGGATCAGCATGCGACCATTATTGTATATATGTATATTATTGTATATTTTGTTTTCTATATTTCTATATTCTGTTCTGTATGTTATGATAAATAAAATTTCTTCATCATCCATTCAAGGCCTCACTCGTCATGGTTTATCTGCTTATATAGACCAGCATGTAAATTGTAATTCAGTATTTCCTGGTCCTGAAATAACACTGTTCTACAGGTTTTAGAGATTCAAAGTAGTGAACTATAATGTGAACTGGACAGTTTTGGACTCAGTGTGTCTGATTTGCATATTGCACACAAATACAAACTATATATTAATCTTAATAGTGTGGGTTTGGCAGGTTAGTACAAGAAAATATGAATGTACTTCCCTGTTTGTACTAATAAGAAGTGTTTCTATGACACTACAAGTTCTCCTGCTGCTTCTCCTGCATTGTTGTCCATCATATATTCATATCCTTTATTGTTACAAATTACATTTATACACAAACGGTTCCAAACATGTATTGTGAACATAATTAATCCAAAACTAGGATCAACTTCACATTATCAAATGAGTGTAACTTTGATATCTTTGAAATTTCTCCTGTTGGAGTCTGATGTTTCCTGATCAATCACAATTACCTCAATGATCCTGCATTGTAGAGATACAAACCAATTCATTTATCAAGTTTAGTCCTGTCTTAGAGTATTACTGTGAACGTTAGTCTCACATTCAGACAGAAAGAGAAATTCATGAATGAATTAATAAAAATTAAAGACTTAAAGTATTTGAATAATCAGAAATACCAAACTTGTGTGATCTACAGTGAAATATTCTGCCATTCATTCATTTTGTATATTAATCAAACAAAACCCATGAAAGACCACTAAACAGTAACGTTATCCTGATTCATGAGTGTGATATGACTGACAGAGTAAAAGGCAATGAAATCATCAGTTTACATCTTTACATACTGTACACTGAAAATAAATGGGTCTTTAAACTTATATGATTTAAAAGTGGTTGCTGTAAATAAATGATGTCATTAACACGATGTCATTAAAATTCAAGTTTTGGCAAAAAATATTTTATTAATGTGCAACATTTTTAATGATTTTGCAAAGAAATATCAATTTATTTATATTTCTTTATATAGCCACCACTATGTTTCATGATGGGGATGGTGTTATCTTTCTGGGAACACACATTTCTAGAGCATACTGTTTCTAAAAAGGGTTTAGACCCTGGACCCTGGATCATGTGACTGCCATTGCTGAAGCCCCTGCACAAAAAGACAGTTCATCTCATGTGGTGGATTGGTGGTGTGGTCTCATGGTTATTATGTGCTGTGGCAGTGATACGGTTGATGTGGTGGTGCTTTGGTGGTTGCAAAACACATTTCTCTCTCTCTCTCTCACACACACACACACACACACACACACACACACACACACACACACACGAAGGAGCTTAATTACAGTTCTTAGATCAGCTGAAGAGGATCAGTCTTTCTGTGGATCTTTACTCCAGTAGTTGATGAAACTAAGAGACCCAAACATTGATATTAAACTGATGATTATGAGAATATTTTTAATTTATATTTTATTCAGCTTTGCAACATTATGATTTCAAACAAAAACAAAAAAGATATAGAAACATTGCACAAACATATGCACAGGAACAAGAACAAGTCTAAGACATCATGTACAAGGAAAAATACAGTGACATTTGGGAAATAAGGAAAAAGGGAGACAAAAACAAACAAACAAACAAAGAATACAAACAGAAGTAATAATTAAAACAGCTGTGTTGTAGGTGGGATCAAAAACTGTGAAGCAGGATGTGGGTTTTATGTGAATACTGTACGGAATGGAGCCAAACCACAAGTACCTCTAAGGGCCTTTAATGTACTGCAGGTATTTAGAAAAATATCATTGGGTAAGCCTATCAATTTGTTACCGCTGTGGACTCCTTAGAAATTTAAAAACACCTCCAAACCCCATGAACTTGAGGACGACAAATAAATACTCCAATTCAATCATGTCGAACACCTTCTCTGCATCAAGTGACAAGGCCAAAGTGTGAGCAACATCCTCCCGAACCAGTATAAATCCCAGCTGGTCAGGGGGAAAGAGCGATGGAACAACTTTATTTAATCTTTTAATCAGAATTTTGAAAAGATGTGACTCATAATTAGTCAGAGAGACAGATTTACAGTGAATCGACATTGAGAGAGTCTTGGTGGAAGTTAACCCTTTTCAAGAGAGTCCACATACATATCCAGCATCAGTGGAGCAAGTTCAATAGCACAATGTTTATAAGATTCAGCTGTAACACCATCAGTAACACCATCAGTGCCAGGAGCCTTTCCTACAGATAAAGCCTGAATCATTTCCACAACTTCCTAAGTTGTTGCTGGAGAATCAAGTCTGTTTGTCTGTCTTTGGGACATCTAAGACACAGAGAAATTCCCAGACAATTCCCATCTTCCCTGATCCTGTTCCGGACGTGTGGAGATTCTCATAAAACTGGTTTAAAATATTATGTATGTCAGTAGTTCTTACAGACCATCATTCTCCATTGGTGGAGAGGAAATGGAGGTGTTGGGTACAAGTATGTGGGTGTCTACTTGCAAACTGGACTGGAGTTCAAACACCTGTGCAGTTTTCAAGAAAGGACAGAATCGTCTGTTCACAGTTAAATGAACACAGTTAGAAGAACTCAGAAGAGCATAGTAAATAAAAATGAAAAAAGGTACATAAAAATACATCAATTACAGTGTAATTATTTAAAACTGTTATATGATTGGTTATTTTATTGGTGGGAGGGGCAAAGCTGGTGGGTGGGCGTGACTAGGTTTCTCAGAACCATTCACTCCAAAATCAGTTGACCAATAGACATTCAAGATGAATATATTCATTTAAGACCCACCCATCCATAAAATAAACAAACAAACAAACAAATAAACAAACAAACAGAACTAAACAGAATGAAATGAGATGTTTTTGTTTTCAGAAGCAAAAACTTTAACCAGCAAAAAGAGAAAAAAAAGACAGACACCACTGTCGTCTCCTCTTTCTGAAGCAGAACCTTGTAACAGTCTTGTCTGATTAAATTCAAAGCCCACCACTGAAAGCCTTTCCATGCTGAACTTATGGAAGTGAAGGGAAACAGAACAACAGCTAATGCTGGCTGACCAACTGAAGCAATACTGCGGGGAAGCCATTGAAGGTCGCTGGGTGCTAAACTAAAAGCTACTTCTACACAAACCCCACTACAATCTCTTCTGCTGGTCTTAAAAGTTAAGATAGATTAAACTAGACTAGACTAGGTTTGTGATTTTATTAAGTGACATAAACCAGACAATAAAAACTGATTTATCTTTCAAAAACTTTTTTATGTTAATGAACACAATTTCTCATCATGCTGTTGATCCTTTTACTTACAGTACTTTTAAGTTCTAAATTTTACCAGGTAAATATAAAGTATAAACTATGTACTTGGTCATGCTGGACATACCAGGACAGTCTAAATTATTTACACTGAAATTGTCTCACGGGTTCTAGGCCTTAACTGGGCACATGTGAGGTACACAAACCAAAGTACCACAGTACACGCTGGTAGGACAGTCTAGATTAATTACACAGAATTGTCCCACAAGTTCTAGGTACTGACCTGAGACATGTGATGGTATGTATCAATGTAATTTAATGCAATTACACTGAAATGCACAACAGATTGTGGGTATAAGGTTTCAAAGGGAGATGATAAAAATACCTGAGAGCTGGTTTACTGTTCAGACTACCATGGTGATCATTTACTCATTTACTGTGGTGATTAGTCCTGACTGAGCTGGCAATACAAATAAATGTACAATGTTGTATTGCACAGCTTTTGAAAGTGAATTTAAAAAGTCTTAAATAGTCTGCACCAGCATGTCAGCTAGAATCTAAACTGAATCTGGTGGTTGGTGTGGTGCAAAAGATAATACCACCAGTGAGCCACCACACCATGTAGAAGACTGGGGTTTGATTGCAAGTCTGGGCAACTCTGCTGTGCTACACCAATAAGAGTCATTGGGTAAGATGTCTAACACTACTGTGGCCCACTTCTGTAATGTGAGCATCGTTATAGGTCACTCTGGATAAGAGTGTCAGATAAATGTAAATGAACTCTGGGGTAAAACCACAGAAATAAATCCTGCTTTCTGTTACAGTCCTTTTACCTTTTTATTAAGCAGAACGATGTGTTTGTTACAGAATGTTCTACTAAGGGGCTAGTTTTCACATTACCCAGGTTTATACACCACACTAAGGTGGTCAAAACTTAGAACCTGTCAGACGTTTTGGTAACACTTCAGAGGAATACCTTATAATGACTGTTTTGACTGGTTTTAAGTGAATTACAAAAATTGCTTGATTCACAAACGAGATTTAAAACTTAGTTATTCAGTTTAATATAAAGGATTATAACATTTTCTCAAATCAAATATATGCAGAATTCTTCTTCAGTACATATTCCTGAATAGCAAATTCAACAGGAAGTGATATCAACAGAGTAATTTCTTTAGACAGTCCTGGTACTCACCGTCATTTTACCCACAATCACTATCTTTATATTGAGGTGATTATACCTCGTACACGTCCAGTTAATCTTACAATCTCACTATTCAAAAGAATTACCAACTACTTTAGAGTTTGTACCTCACATTTACCTGGTAAATAAGAACTTAAAAGAAAGGCTTAGAATCACACTTTCTGTTTTTTACCCCAAATTAATAACTTTCTCACAGATCCCGACTACAGGGTGATTACAGGGATAGTCAGCCCAGGTTAATAAATCAGATTTAGCTTTCTTGTATCCAGTTATGGCACAGTCATCATCTTGATAATTATTGGGTTCCCCCTCCCACCAGAACCTGAAACACACAGAACCAGACTGTTCAGTATTTCATATCTAGATCCTCACAGAGCTACAATGAAGAACTGCATGATGATCAGAGTTCAGTTCAGTGGTCTCTTACTCAGTGATCAGTGCTGAGCCGTCCACCCATTTCCAGACCCCCTCTGTTTCTGTGTCCGTCAGTCCAATCCAAGCTTCAGTGCTGCCAAAGTTTCTAGAGATGAATGTCTGTTATTGAGGGAGAACATTGTGATTACACACATATATAAAACAGTCCACAAAGCTACTAAAACTGAATTGGTTGCACAAAGTAAACTAGTTTCAACATGTCTGTAATCTTAAAACTTACTCCTACCTAACAGGAGGTGTAATCTCTGCCATGAACATCACTGTTGTTTCTCACGACTGAGAAAGCTTACAATAAAACTAAACACACCTCATACTCAGTGGTTTCACAGTAAAGACATAGTTAAAGTTGTGGTGGTGTTTTGACAGTAACTCGTCCCTTCATGATCACAGAGTGGGCTGATACCATGACACGACCTGAGGTTAGCTATACTAATATAGTGAGCTATTTCATCTTTTCTGAAGATGCAGAAGGTGAAGAACATCACTGTTGCTGCTCACGACTGAGAAAGCTTACAATAAAACTAAACACACCTCAGTTTATATCAGAAAACAGTTCTCCATGACAGATTACACTGATCTGAACAGACAACTATATTCAGTCTTCTGTTTTCACCAGTCGAGGATAAAAAAGATCTCAAACCTTCTTGCCTGGATTTAAAGCACAGACAGACAGACAGATGCTAAGTAATAGACCACTATTCAGCAGTGTTCAGTCACAGTTTCAATGTGATCTATATATTTATAGATAAATTTATATATAAATATTTTCACAACACTTCCACCCGGCTTAGATCACGAGTACAGAAGGCACGACCGGAAACAACAAGCCATGAATGTAAACAGGGAGATGTCATGGTGGCATGTTTAGTGTATTTTCAGGAACATCCTGCAGATTGATGAATGTCTGTTACTGATGCGGATGCTGGTATATGTAGAAGAACAGTGACTGTTAAAATCCTATTTATAATCCAGCCACAGCTAACAGTGGTTTGAGAATACGATGCTTGTGTTATATTCTTAGTGACGCAGTCATAGACCAGATATGAGCACGAACATCCCTGCTAGACTGATACCACTGACTGTATCAGAGTTGGGGCCCCGGTGCTTTCTGTTGATTGCAAAGTGATGCAAAGTGATGCAATGGTGAGATTGCCTATTGTGGTTGGGTAATTGGGACAGACTGGGGTAAATAGATATTCTGTCCTCTGATGCTGATAAAGTTTGATTTATTTATCTGGTCTTCTAAGATTTCAGTCATCAGGATAGTTTCTTAATTAAAAACCAGACTCATTGTTTATCCCAACCCTAGGATAGAGAAACATCTACTCTTTCTCACCTGTTCCTCTCTGCTGTTGATGATCAGCAGGTCTCCCTCTCTCTTTCTGCAGTCCTCTCTGCTCTCATTCCAGCTCTTCTTCTCAGTAGAGATGTAGTATAATCTGGATTTGAAGTAGATCCATCCCTGTTCATTGATCTTCTCTGTTAAATGAAGATGAAAGAAGCCAGAATGAAATATTCAATCTCCATAATTGAACCTAGTTATTAAAGTTTAATTAGAAAATTATATTTGTAAAAGCAAAGCCCTGCAATTCTTTCATTCCACTAAAGTCACTGTATATGATTTCAGTTCACTACACTTTTTATAAAATTCATCCCTCTGCTATCTAACTCACTGCATGTTTCCATGCACTGTTAAGTAGAAATGGGCAAGAAACTAATAAAAATAATTAATTAATTCTCTCAGCGCCAGAAGGCGCACAAGGCTTGGACATCACTCCTCCACTGGGTTCGGTTTGCAGCTGCACATCGTGCTTTGTTCCACGTGTTCCAGCCTGCACTGTTTCTTTCCAGTTCCACCATTCGCCGCCAAGTTGTTTTTGGGCGGCCTCTTTTCCTTCTTCCTTCTGGTGTCCACCCGAGGGCCACAGCACAGTCATCCGTTCTGTCTTTCCTCAACACGTGGCCGATCCAGTTCCATCTCCGTCTCCTCACCTCCTCACTGATTTTCTTTGCCTCTGTCATCTCAAGAACTGACTTGTTTGAGACGTGTTGCTGCCATCGAATCTTGAAAATCTTCCGTAAGCATTTGGTTTGGAAGATGTCTAGCTCCTTCTCATCTCCCTTGGTTAGTTTCCAGGTCTCGCATCCATAAAGCAGAACTGAAAGGACCAAGCTCTTGAAAAGGGTGTTTTTGGTTTTCTTGCTGATATTGCTGGCTTGCCAGATGTTTGATAGCCTTTTGAACTGTGCGCTTGCCAGTGCCACTCTTTTCTTGACATCCGTTGTGCCTCCACCATCCTTAGGGATGCTTGCACCCAGATACGTGAAGCTCTCTACCTCCTCTACCTCGCTTTCTCCAACCTTCAGCTTGTTGTCACTCTTGCTGTTGGCCTTCATTATTTTGCACTTCTTGGCATTCAATTTTAGGCCAACTTTGGCTGCATTGTCCTCTAATCTGGTTGTTTTGTGCTGAAGGCGATCCATTGTTGAAGATAGAAGGGCGAGGTCATCTGCAAAGTCAAGGTCCTCCAGCATGGTAGTGAAGTCCCATCGGATTCCAGTTCTTTCACCCTCCACAGCTTTCCGCATTACCCAGTCGATCACCAGGAGGAACAAAAACCCTGACATGCAGCACCCCTGCTTCACTCCTGTCGTCACTTAGAACCAGTCTGTTGTCTCGTTCTCGTCAATAACGGAGCACTGAAAGTCCTTATAAAGGCTCTTGACCATCCGTATCAGCTTCTGAGGGATACCATACTGGCGCATGATGGTCCAAAGGGTGTCTCGGTGTATGGAATCGAATGCCTTTTCAAAGTCGATGAAGTGGACATATAATGTAGCATTCCATTCATTGACTTGTTCCAGTATATTCCTGAGGATGAATATCTGGCCGCCAGTTCCTCTGCCCGTCCTGAAACCGGCTTGTTCTTTCCGGAGCGATGAATCTACTCCAGCTTGTATCCTGTTGATGAGAATCTTGCTGAGCACCTTGCTGGCCAAAGGCAACAAAGTAACTCCCCTCCAGTTTCCACAATCCTGAAGGTTTCCTCGTTTTGGTATTTTGCAAATGAGCCCTTTGGTCCATTGTGCTGGAACTGTCTCTTGGTTCCAAATGATGCCGAAAATACGCTGTAGTTCTAAGCTGGTCTGTTCAGTGTCGGCTTTAAGCATTTCAGCTGAAATTTGATCCGCTCCAGGGGCCTTTCCATTCCTGAGGGCCTTCAGTGCGGTCTTGATTTCTTCAATATCTGGCGCCTCGACTGGGATATCTATCTCTTCCCCTTCCTCCTCCTGTGGTGGTTCTTCTGGTGCTTCCCTGTTGAGGACTTCCTGGAAATGTTCCTTCCACCTCGCTAGTCTGACCTCTTTGCTCTTCAGCAGCTCCCCGTTCTTACTCTTCACTGCTGCTGTTTGTCTGGTACTGGTACTCTGTCCTGTCAGCTGTTTCACGATACTGTATAGTTCTTCTTGCCTTCCGTTTTCCGCTGCGTTCTGTGCTCTCTCTGCTTTCTCAGACATCCACTTTCTCTTGTCTTCTCTCACGCTTCTCTTCACTTCCCTATTTCACTTTCACTTCACTTTCTTCCTGTACTCTTCTCTCATTCTGTTTTTAATTCTTTCTGATTGGGTACTATCCTTGTCTTGGTGGCTTTTCTCTCATCAATCAGCCTCCAGGTGTTATTGCTGATCCACGGCTTGTTCTTCCCCTTCCTGAAGCCGAGCACCTCTTCTGCTGACTTGATGTAGGCATTTCTCTGCTGTTCCCATACCTCCTCTACGTCGTCACTCTTGTTCCTGGTCTTTTCCAACTTGTTCGTGACTGCCTCGCAGTACTTCTTCCTTGTCTCTTCATCTCTCAGTCGTTCCACGTCTATCCTCGGCTTGACCTTTTTGTTGTTTCTGTGGGTACTGAGACGCAGTTTGATGCACGTCCTCACCAGGTAGTGGTCACTATTGGCATCAGCTCCTCTCTGTACTCGCGTGTCCATGACAGAAGATCTCCACTGTCCGTTAATCAGAAGGTGGTCGATCTGGTTCTTCACTTTTCCATCCGCCGATACCCATGTTGCCTTGTGGATGTCCTTATGGGGGAATAATGTTCCTGTTATCACAAATCCATTCAGCTGGCAGAACTCTCATAGTCTTTCTCCGTTATCGTTCTGTGTCCCTAACCCATGCATCCCCATTGTCCTCTCGTACCCGCTGTTGTTACTTCCAACTTTAGCATTGAGGTCCCCCATGATGATGATGATGTCGTTCTTGGTACATTCATCCAATGTTTCTTGAAGCTCGTGGTAGAATTGTTCTTTCTCCTCTTCTTCCTTCTCGTTGTGAGGGGCGTATACTTGAATAACAGTCACTCTCCTGTATCTCGAGTAGAATCTTGCCGTTATTATCCTCTTGTTGACGGGGGTCCATTCCATGAGTGACTTTTCTGCTTGCTGGTTTATCATGATAGCAACACCACCCTCATGCAGTTCTTCATCCCCACTATAAATCAGCGTCTGTCCCGTAGCCATCTTCATCCTGCCTGCTCTTATCCATCTGCTCTCGCTGATTCCAAGTATACCCAGTTGATAACCTTCCATCTCTTTTGCAATCTGTGCTGCAGCTCCTCCTATACATTGTTCTCACATTCCAATGTCCAATGGCGAAAATATTTTTGGGTGTCACAAGAGATCCTATCGGACGCTGAGCTTCCCGAAGGCTTTGACCCATCGTCGTCACACTGCCGGTGTCGGTGATCCCTGCTTCACCCAGACTGTGTAGTATATTGATGTCCGTAGTTTCTGTAACAAGCTTGTTTTCCGGGAGTAGGTTGTTAGCCTTCTGTCCAACCCCCAGACTTGGAGGGCCAGTGGTTTTCTGTCAGGGTGTCCTTCCCTTAGACTGCGTTGGTCCACGACACCTTTAGGTGTACCCCCCATCCGCCACCCGGGGGACGCGCCTCATACGCCGTGCAGCCCCAGCGCGAGGGCAAGAAACTAAAGCACAACCAAAATGTCTTAGATCAAGGGGAGAGAGACGACACATGTAAACACTGGTGAGGTGTTTCTATGTTGGACAGTCAATGGCATGAATGGGATGCCGATTTCGGTACCCTAACCTAGTCAGTACTGTTTGATCTGTGATAATCACATCTGGTTTGGATAGTAACAGCTTTCCTACAACCCAGCTAAAGCTCTCTGTGAGAGATGAGTGGACTGTGAAGGGACTGAGACTCAGCTTGTGACTCTTCACCAAGAGTGTGATTTCTAAAATAAACCATTGTATCTCTGCCTTCTTAGTGCACACACACACACACACACACACACACACACACACACACTAATGCCTGTGATGTGCTCAGCAGACAATGACAAAGACAAATGAGGCAGAAATACTTGTAGGAGTTTTGGATTTAATATAATAAAGAAACAAACAGTATAAAAACAAACTGACAAATGGTATAAGAAAAAGAAACTGACCTGAACTCTGTGAAAAAGAAAACAAACCACATGGAAACAATCAACAAACAATCCCCAAACAAAACAAAACAAAACAAACCACTAGGTATTCACAGAACGACAACTACAACAAAGGACTGAGGAGGACAGACTGAAACAGAGGGTCTTAAATAACAAGACAACATTTGACACACCTGGAACTAGATAATGAATGGGCGGAGTTAATAATGAGACACAAATGGGAATAGGTGGAGCAAACCCTGTGTGGTAAAGTGATTATTCACTTCTTTATGTTGATGCTAAACACTTAAATCCTCACAGACTGGCTAGCAGAAATTTGCATTAGTGCAGCAGTGGTCATTTCATTCCTCTCTGATCAGATAGGAGAGTGAGAGGGCAGCGGTAGATGTTCTCACTCTGCTTCTCATATTTTACACTTCTTCATTCTGCACAGCACCAGAATGTGATCAGGGCAGGGGCACTGGAT
>CM067525.1:13815977-13821840 GCA_034509495.1 Acestrorhynchus altus | reverse complement strand
TATATATATATATATAGGCTTGAATGTTTCTGCTTTTGTCTTATCTGGACTTTGCAAAATTGTCATTCGCTTGGCTGCCCGAGTGAAATGATAAGAAAGGTGGGGTTGTTAACTGTGGTTTCTGCATGTTTTTATGAGGCCTGTAAAGATGTTTATGAACAATTCAACTCAATGCAATTCTGCATTGATTAATAAAATAATACAAGTATTTTATTAACATTTATAATAAACATTTTAAGAAGTAATTTTAAAAAGTGGTCTGAGACTTTTCTCTCTCAGTTATAGACAAAGTCTCACTAAACTAATAACACACAGCTGTACTGTTTGATTCTTTGATGTATTGAGCACACTGAGTAAACGTACACAGATTAGGCTAGAAAAAGTCCTTGTCTTTAATAACAGTGTAGAAAAGAAAGGGTAGGCAGAGCGTAGATGTGCACATAATGAGGCAGAGAATGTTAGGATATCATGATGTGTCTTCAGATCTAGCTAATCCAAATAAACTTTCACACATACATTTTTTCACACATACGTTCAGTCTGAACCAAAATAGCAGTTGTGAAAAGTGCTGCAGACTGCGGTCTGGACCTAGAGAGGGGCTCTTTTAAACTCAGTTCAGACGTATTAAAGGAAGCTGAGGCAGGATATTGGAGACAGTCACACAGGCCAGATATTGTTATTTTCAAGAGATCATAGGCTACTCTAATATCTTCACCAGAAATTTAAAAATGAACAGAATGTGAACTTTAGCAAACCTTCATACAAATTTGTTGTTGAACGTTGATCATCCAGAGAGCTTTTGAGCTGAAAATGTGAGAATTTGATGAATTATTTGAAATTGTTATTATTTTCAAAATATTTCACAATAATCTGAACATTAAATAATATAGAAATAATTAAATAGTCTGAAAAAAAAAACTTCAATGTACTTTATTATTTTTGCTATTTATGTATGCATCAGTATAATCTCTTCACAAGACTTTTATCCTGAAATTTGAAGGGCAAACAGCCCTTCTCTTCTAATTTTCTTCTGTAACCCAATATCTGGCTCTGTGATGTCATTTACCCCACCCCTTCTCACTAATCAGTCAGAGGCTATATGCAGGTTGAGCATGTACATGTGGACAGAGCAGTAAACATGCACTGCAAACTCTTTTGGCATTTAAACTGGGATTTAATTTATTTAGAAACAAGGGAATTTTAGCTGTTTTCCAAGCTGGATTACACACTGAAATCATCACAGAACCACCATGGATAGATATTTCACATGTTACTGTGATCCTGAGAAGCCTAGAAATGGTATGTAACTGCCTGCAAAGTGCGGATATTGGGTTCTAAGAGTTAAAGTGAAATGTTTGAAGCTGTTTGTGCAACGTTATTTAAACTGACAAGCAAAGATATGTTGTATTTAGCTAAGGCTGTAACTAAACTAGCTAAGATTCATACACTTTGATTAAATACTAACAAGTGACTTAGAGAATTTTGAGAAGATTCTGGGTCTGGCCACTAGAGGGCGATTGTTAAAGATCGTTAAAACTTATTAAGATGTATTTCATCAGATATCCATTAAAGTGCAGTAATGAAACCTTTTGGGTCATGTCATATGTCCCTGATGGGTACACCAGGGTGAAAACCATACACAACCTCCACCTGTACTGTCCTCAATAGAGTCTAGTAGAGTCCAGTCCCCCCAACAAACAAAAACAAAGTCTTCAAAATTGAAGGGATTCTTCGTGTGCACAGCCCTCATAGTCAAAGTGCAGCATCTACCATCAGAAAGATACTGGGAGGTGTTCAAGTATGAAACTGGTCTGCTTTTGTTTCAAAAGGGTTTTGGGATCTTGATGTCCAGACTCATATGCATCCACAGCCTTTTTCTGAAGGCCTCAGAGCAAGGGCATAGAATTAGCCTGGACCTAAGTGACGTGTCCCCACCAATATCCATTGATTATTGAATTGTCCCAATCAATCATTTGATCCCCACGTCTCATTATCTTGAGGTGCAGAAAGAACTGAATCATGATTTTTTTAATTTATTTTCTTCAGTTTCATGTATTTAGTTTTATCACCTCAAAATAGTAAAAATGAAGATCATTTATCCATGTGTTTGAATTAGGTTTTACTTTTTTTTTTTTTATATGACTTTACAAATTTACAAAATGCCAAAGCCTCTCATCTCCCTGTTAGCAATAATGTCCCTATGAGGAACATATGAGGTGTGTGTACCGTGTGTATTAATATATGATCCATGACGGGGGACAGTTTTGAAATTCATTTCATCCATGTAATGAGGTGGTTTTAACAGATACCCTCTGAGAGGCCTGAAATTCACCCAATAAGAAAGGTTCAAATGTGAAATAAGGATAATGCTCTCTTTAAGGCCTCTCCACAAATCCGGATCCAGACTCCTGAAAAGCAACCCAGCAGCAGTATCAGGAAAAAGCACTCAACAGTCTGGGGAAGAAACAGAAAGGGGAAGTAAAACCCAAAAGGGGAAGTCATCCTCCTACATTGAATAATAGAATCAGAATTATTCAAATCATTAAATCAGGGGAACATAATTGCCATTGTTTATAGTTTTTCTCAATTTCTAAAACGCTAAACCCTGTGGTCTGAACCAAATGCTCAGTGTCCTGAACCCTCTTATTGAAATTGTCACCCTTTTGGCAGAACCTTAAGCACTTTTCACCCAGTTAGACTCAACATATTTTCACCCACTAAAACATTTTGCACTGGGTTGCATTTGGGTTGCATACTGATAAGCACAGGTAGCAAAAGTGAAATTCAGTTAAATCACAGGTGTCTCACGGGTTTCTTTTCTTTATTTTTTTTACTATAAGTTCTAAGAGGAGTTTGTTAGAAGATGCATTTTCATTTGTGGACAATAAAGATTATTTCTAAAGCTTTTTGACCTGATCTCAAAAACACTGTTTGCTTTTGAGCCCTGTTTGAAGTTTTGAGGCAATAGTTGTGAACGTAGTTGTAATTTGGGTTTTGTGTTTACAGTTCAGAGAAATGGTTGGATGGTTTCAAGAAATGTGTCTTAGAAAACTAGAAAACTGTAATTTACCAAAGCATAACTTAGATTAAAGGGAAACTAACTCCTAGGGGGAGGCAGTTATCTATGGTGGGCTGTTAATACTATATGATTCTAGGTTTCTAGGATCAGCCCCCACCCCACCCCCCAAACAAACACACAAACGGTATATTTTAGTATAATTTTGATCTACAAATTACAAACGCATTGTTCTAATAAGAGAAATCAATTTCAATGTACAGCATTTTTCTCAGTGGATATTGAGCTGCTGGGGGCAAGGAATGGGTGACATCCAGCCATCAAAGGAACCAGCAAATTGTGGAAGCAATTCTAGGATCAGAGCTTTAAGGGTATTGATCACGCAACCAGACCAGCGACCCACCACAAAGCTTTTATCAAGAACACTGAACATTTTAGTAGCTGGTTGTGTGTCTTTTGATAGTGTTTGACAAAGTCTGCTTACAGAGAATCTCAGAAAGTCTCAGGATAACGTAGGGTTTAGGTTTAGGTACTTAAGTCATTCATGTTCAGTGATATTTACTTACTTATATAACTAGATATATTTAGGCTTTTTTTCCATATCTGTCTGTAAAATGACCCACTCATGATTATGTCATGATCAACAGCGACTCCTCCAGAAAAAGGAGCTGGTGATAGAAGGCCATTGGTGTTGCTTTTTAATGTAATTCAGGGCTATAACAATATAACAAACAAACAAACAACTATAACAAACAAACAAACAATGAGTATTTTTATGCAATAAGAGAAAATAAATAGATCCATACAGGGGTTGGACAATGAAACTGAATCCTGAAACTGAGACCACAATAATTTGTTAATATGGTGTACTAGGGCCAATACAGTACTAGGGTCATATGTGTATGGCCAATACAGCGTCAATTTGTCTTGGGAATGACATATACAAGTCCCGAACTATGAACAAGGAAAGGTTGGAAGTCGACTGTTTACATCCCTCCTGCCTGAACTCAGTCCAAGCCCTCCAGACTTATGAACCGATTCTTATTCCTTGTATACAGATTTCTGAGACATGCTTGAGGGACTCAACTGCCTCGTCCCTGTTCTAGTCCTAGAGGAATATTATTTGGGTCCTCACTTAATAATTTTGGGAAGGAATGACAATAAAGTTGACACTGAGTTGAGATGTCATTAATATTTGCATGCAGAAGATTTCAAATGGCATGAGCATGCAATTCAGGAATTACAGGTTTGGCAATTTGGGCATCTTCCTTTTCTAAAAACAGTACAATAAACACTTCCCTATTTGACAGCTTCACATTACTTAAACCATGCTGTCGCAGTCACACAAGCAGGGAGGGGTGGCATTTACAGGCTGATGGTCACAGTTAGTTAGTGTTAGAAGTCTATAGATTTTTAAAGATGTCAAAAGGAGGTTCTGAAGATGTGATCTACTGCAATAGGATCAACAGGGGAGAACTGGTGGAGGTGATGGTGGATATCTATGAGAGTGCAGATACTGTTAAAGAACATGAAGCCCGGAGAGAGACTGAGGAGAACAACATGAAGGAGAACCTCAAAGCAGAAAACAGAGGTGGGACTGAAACCTTTGTCTGTACAGTAGTAGTAATGCATGAGAATTCATTGAAATGATATTTGAGGTTATGTTGAAGATGCCGTAACTCTAATAAGGGTACATTAACAATACTTAAGACAGTACTAAGCATTGCAAAATTGTGTAATGTATCACTTAATTATTAGGTATTAATGTTATTAAGCATTACAAAATAGTTGATTAATAAAATATTTAAAAAGCAACAGCCGACTGCAAACAGCGCACTCTCTACCTATAACTGACAATAGGAATAATAACGTACCTACACTGTATGGACAAAATTATTGGGACAGCTTGCTAGTGTGTGTTTGAGCTTCACTGAGTGCTCAGTGAAAGAACGCTTTGTGTGAATAAAGGGGATTTGAAGAGGGTTGTAGAGTCCATATAGAGCATTTTTAAAAGGGTTCAATGGTTCTTTAGTAAAGAAAATGCTTCTAAATAGAACCATGAACACTTACTTCTGATCATGCAAAGGGTTCTTTGCATTGTGAAAGGGTTCTTCAGATGTGCTTTTCCAAAAGAACACTTTAGTCATCCAAAGGGTCAATCAAATGTTATTTATATAGTGCTTTTTACAACAGGAAGTTGTCACAAAGCAGCTTTGCAATGATCCGGGTCCGAGCCTCAAATGAGCAGCCAGTGGGCAAAGAGTGGGAAGGAAAAACTCCCTCAGTTTAGGAGGAAGAAACCTTGAGAGGAACCTAGGCTCAAGAGAGGAACCCATCCTCCTCTGGTCGACACCGGAGAGCACATAACAACGGCACAATACATCGGGATGGAAAGTAGAAAAGAAATGAAATGAAATAAAATGGAGGGAGGGAAGATAAATGCAGTTTAGCTTGTAGTAATGATACAGGTATGAATGAATGAATAATGAAGAATGAGATCAATGCATTTGGCATTGTCAGGTCTGGAAGGGTTCATTGTGTGTTTCAATGTAAAGTGTTACCAAAGATGCTTTTCAGAATGAATGGAAATTTGCATCAAACATCAGTTATTATGCTACAGACACCTCTTGGAATGAATGCAATTTACCGTAACATTAAGAGGAAGCAGGATTGTGGAAATGTATTCAAATGAGGATTATCAGTGGTTTTACAGGCAGTTTGCAATTTCTCTGAAAACCTGCTGTGTTTGTATTCACCTTTCATGAGGTAAAACCAAAGAATTTCCATGCAGATGGACTAGGTTTCCTGGTTGAAAGTGGAGTTTAATTTAATGAATTGATCAGTCTT
>CM067525.1:13738477-13810977 GCA_034509495.1 Acestrorhynchus altus | reverse complement strand
AATTGCTCCTGGATCGTTGGGAGAAGTTGCTCTTAGAGGTAGTTTTGATACCATTCCATATGCCTAAGTGTTCTTAGGCAAATTTTTGAGTGAAACCCTGGATGAGAAGCAATCTCACACATGAATGGTCTTGGGATGCTTTACTGTTGGCATGACACAGGACTCAGTGTTTGACACAGGTAGTGCTTAGCTTTTATCCTCTGGACAATCATTTTTCCAGATGTCCCAAACAGTCTGAAGGAGGATTAATCAGAGACAGTATCTTTACCGCAATCCTCTGCATTGTGCTTTGGTTGGAGAGAAGTGGCTTCTTTGCTGCTCTTCTTGACACCAATCCATCCTCCAAAAGCCTTCGTCTGTGCAAGCTCTGCACTGGTGGTGATCCGATCTTGTAGCTGCATCCTCTTTAGGAGACAGTCTTGATGCTTGCTTGAAGCCTTCTTCAATGCAACTGCACCACTGTCCTTGAAGTTCTTCATGATTGGGTTGCTATCTTATAAGCAGCAATGTCTTTGCCTGTGAAACCATTTTGATGCAATGCAGTGACGATTGCACAAGTAACCATGGTTAACAGATGTAAACTTAAAAGCATCAACACCCTTTTAAAGCAACCAGTCATCTGATCACTCTCCACAATCGACATACTCTTAATACAAATTGGCACCATGAAAACTGAGGCAGCAAACTTTGTGAAAAACAAACTTTGTGCCATTCTACAAACTTTTGGCTACAATGCAGATATGAATACACAGTTATGTTCATTATTGTGTTTCAGGTTTTGGTGGCAGGGGGAACCTAATGATTATGGAGGAGATGAGGACTGTGTTTTAACTGGATTCAAGAAAGCTGCACCTGGTATTTCAACCTGGGCTGATTTTCCATGTGCATTTGATGTAGTTGGACTCTGTGAGAAAAAGCTTTACTGAGAGTTGTATTTGATATTGATTGGATGCATAGCCTAAATGTATGAATTAAAAGGTGGGGGGGACTAAGAGTCATAGCCAAGCACAGTTTGCTGAATTCCCTGCTTCACCACACATTCCAGGCAGTCACATGCTGTATTCTAAGCTTTATATCTCAGGAACAGTGTAACCTACACACACAATACACATATCAAAAACTACAAGACATATCCTATCTAACAATGGTCTCATCATTGTGTGATGAGTTTGGAAATCAGGTCAAATCCATTCATTTCCAACTGAATTAAAATCAAGTTTATATGCCAACAAAACTTCCAGTGCATGTTTACTGCTCTGTGTACATGCTCGTGCTCAACCTGCATACAGACTCTGACTGATCAGTGACAGGGCCGGGACTGATGCACTCACTGAACCAGATATTGGAAAATTAGAAAGATGGGACTGTTTGCAGTTTTCTCGCTTACATGGGGTTCAAATGTCTAAGAGGGGATAATATTGATACATAAATAAAATAATAATAAAGGATATTCAGGTTGTTTTTTATTTAATTTGGATCACTGTGAAGAACTTATTATTATAAATATCCTTTTCAATTTAATCATTAAATAGTGAAATTCATACAAACATCTATATTCTGCCAGAGGAGGCTGGAAGAGGAGGCTGAGGAGAAGTAGGCCTGGGCCTCATTGATTAGGCTTTGATTTCAACCTGGATCCCAGATAAGCAGCAGATGGATGGATTTATGCTGAACTACAATTACTAACTTTGCTGAGTTTTGTTACATTTTCTTATTAGTTGAGAAATTTTCGAAGCTGAGAAATAAGTTTATGTAAAATTATTTACAGAAAAATAAGCATCATTGTCTGAGGCTGCATGAGCAGTGCCGGAACTGGGGAGCTGCAGTTCATTGAGGGAAACATGAAACGCAACATGTCACATTTTCAAGAAGAGCATGATCTGCTCCCTTCCTGTAGCAACTTGTGCAGCTCTGGTGAATTCCGTGCAAGAGGGTTAGGGCAGTTCAAAATCATTTAGAAAGCTCACTACCAGGGACTAGTGCTAGAAAGTGCTAGATTGTGTGTGGTCACTATGGGCACAATTTTACATGTTCAGTGTGAGGTGTCCAAGCAAAAAACACAGATAATTTACTAGATAAACAAATAAAACAAATAAACAATATAATTAATAAATATTTAATTAATAAACACATTTTCATCATGAAAAAGAACATACTTAAATCAATATCATTAATCTATTTCCATGCATCATCTCTTATTTGTGTGATTTCTGCATTTCTACATATCTACATATTTCTGCTTCTGTAAAAATTCATGAGGTAGGCGGTCCTATCCTAAAAAGCAGGATTGGTCAGCTGGTGAGTCAGCAGTGTGTCCCAAAGGAGGTGAACCTCGATTATATTCTGAGGTAAAATGTACGATGGCTTTAGAGTCAGGATAGGACTGACTACCTCATTAACACACAGAAGCAGAAATACACTAATAAATTAATAAATGTGGAAATAGAGAAATAAATGAATAAATATATAAAGACAAAAAATGTATTTATTCATTTAATTATTCATTTGTTCACTTATTTATTGATTCATTTATATATTTATCTATTAAGCTATTTTTTCTGCATTGGTTCATCTATATTTATGTATACTTTACATAGTTTATACTTATGTAAGTATACTATACTTACATAGGCTATTTAAAGGAATTCCCAAATCAATTTACTCAAATGGATTGGCTAAGGAAACAAAGGGAACTAGGCATTACTCCCAAGTGGACGATAGTGGGGAACTTTCTGACCACCCGATGACATGACGGCGGGGTCAGAGTAAGAACAGGGCTGCTGGTTTCAGCCATTATGTTGTCACAGAGTGTTGACTGAGCTCCCTTTGGATTCTACACTGTCAGTACACCAGTAAGTCAATCTAATCATTATAAATAACTCATTGTGGATGCAAGCACAATAATAATAATAATAATAATAATAATAATAATAATAATAATAATAATAATAAGAAGAAGAAGAAGAAGAAGAAGAAGAAGAAGAAGAAGAATTCTTATTATTAATTGGGTAATTATCTTAATACTTCATACTTACTACTATATAAATACTACATATAGGGGTGTAGTACATGTGGGTGTAGTGTAACTAAGCAGCTGGTTGCTGTCACAGAGCATCTTGGTTTTATACATAATGAATGAATAATGTAGTTCAGAATGTGTGTGTGTGTGTGTGTGTGTGTGTGTGTGTGTGTGTGTGTGTGTGTGTGTGTGTGTGTTTAAATGAAACATCTTGAACTGTGTAAAGAAGATGTGACGTGCAGTTCACGCCTCAGTCATTTATTCCTGAGAAACAAGAAGTAACATATAATGCTGGTTCAGCAGTGGATCAGAGATTGTGCAAGATAAGAACTCACACACTCTCACACACTCACAGACCAAGAGTTCAGGGTCTGAGTCTTCTTTACGAGGTAAGTTTTTTTATTTCCTCACTTATTTCTCATCACTGTTCATGAAAACTTTCAATCTCCAAAATGGGCACTTTACTTAAAACATGTTCTTAACTTTCGCATGATCTCTATCTTGTAGGAAACCCTGTTGGAAATTGATCATCCAAAGTTATTTGTAGTGATTAGACTGACAAGGATATTTATAATAATATATTCATCAAAATACTTGACAGTGAAAAAACCTAAATGTCTTTTATTATTTTTGTTATTCATGCAAGCATCAGTATTATCCCTTCTCATGACTTTTATTCTGGAATTTGAAAGCTGTTTCAGAGCAAACAGTCCCTCGTTTCTCATCTTTGTTTATAACAGCTCCGTCAGTGATGTTATTTACACCACCTCTCACAGGTCAGTCAGAGTCTGTATGCAGGTTGAGCATGTACACGAGCAGTAAACATGCACTAGAAGCTCTTTTGGCTTTAAACTGAGCTTTTTGGAACGAATCACGTATATGACGTCAACATCACTGCCATGATTAGATAGTGTAAGACACGTAGTTTGGTATAATATGGGCATCAGGTCTGCAGGTTACGCTGATCGTGAGTTATGAAACCTAGAAAACAGCATGTTTTCACATTAAAACCACTGACATTATATGACTGTCACACTGGTACCTGTCATGTGGTGGGATCAATATATCCATCAGCAAGGGAACAGTCGGATCTTGAAGTTGATCTGTTGAAGCAGAATTAGACAAGGATAACAATCTAACACACTTTGATAGGAAACAAAATGTGATGTACTAGAACACTGGGTCAGAACACTGCCAGAAGGGCAGGCATGTCGTGCCCCAAGCAAGGTTAACCAGTAGCTGCTGGAAAACTTCATGATGGCTTTATGTCAATGGGACTGTCAGTGTTAAAGGACCGACACAATATCATGCAGGTGGTTTTAATATTATGATGAAGAAACGTAACTGATACCTCGCCTGTATAAGGAGAAGGTCAATTAATCCACACTAAATATTATTCATTCTGGATACAGTGCTGCAGTGTGCAGAGGATTATGGCCATGAACATACATGTGGGCATTCAGAATGACCCTCATCAGGACCCTCATCAGCGAGTGGACAAAACCTCTGCATTACATGGTGAGGACAAAGCAGATTGGTCGGTTTGTACAGTTTGAATGTGTTGATCCATATATTTACTGTGTATTTGTGCATTGTCTGCTGTTAGGGGTGTTCAGGACGGCTGCACTCTGTCTTGGTGTGATGTGTATTCTTCAGGCAGCTCTCAACATTGCTCTGAGACTGTACTGTAAGTTCTACACCTTCAGCTCTACTGATTCCATTGATCTCTGATAAAACATGGCAGTAACGGCGGCGTCACAGAGCCGGTTCTCAGCACAGCACTCTCTCTTTACCGCTGCAGTGTCTTTTTTACGTGACCTCAGTGAAACCAATCCAAATCAACATGTTAATGAACTCATGCATATTAATTACCAACGATCAGACCCAACATGGACTGAGGGGTTTAAACACTCCAGCAGCACTGCTGTGTCTGATCCACTCATACCAGCACAACATGGTTTAATGCATCTTGTAATGAACCCTCTTCCATGTAGATCATATTTGGTAGACCATATGAGTGCCAGCATGGACAGAAACATTAGATTTTCAGCTTCTAATCAAAGAAGCAGACGTTCTCAGAGGTCTGTTAGATATCTTGAATGTGTTTTAGGGTTGTCTCTCTTTTCCCTGTACGAAGTTGATCAGACTGTGTCACCATAAAGGTTAAAGGTTACAGAACAATGTTATGTTAGGGGGGAACCAAAAGCCTATAAGACTGGGATAAGGCAAAATGCTCTTCGGGCTGGTGAGTCTAGGTGTGATCGCAAGAAGTAAAATTTTCTCTTCTCGTCGTGCCTCCTGACTAATTCTCTTCTGGGTGGTGGAAGCAACTTTCAGTCAGATTGGACAAAAAAATCCAGTAAATTTGATATATTTGGTAATTACACATGATCAGTATAGTATAACCATTACCATTATTATTACAAATATTATAAAATCCTTCTCATAATGTTTTTATTATATTGATCAACATCAACATTTACAACCATATTTGAAAATGAATTAAATACTTTTGAATATGATACTTTTGTTGCTGTCTGGGATTTTCAGATACCCCTCCACAGACCGGCTGTACTGCAGAGAGTAAGCAGCTACAGATCGAGCGAGATGAACTGCAGAGGAGCCTTTCTGAACTAAGTAAATATTCCTCCCATGTCACTTCAGAAGCATCACAGTTCCTTCATTTGAGAATCTGTATCTATATGTGCTTTGAAAGAATGTTTAGATGTCACGTCATCATTGGATTGATTTACTTCTGCTTAAATGAAACAAAAAACGAGTAGAAATGAATGAGAATGAAAGATAAAGTTATGCAACTCATCAGCATTAGATATCACTCACTCCATCAAAGTGTGACATCTATCAGGAAACCATTTCAAAACACGTGGTGATTCAACAGACTGTAAACTCTTGACCTCGGGATGTTCAGCTCTATTCTTGGAGGACTGCAGTCCAGAGCAGTGTGGTGATCTGTCTGTTTAAACATTCCTGATTCAGCTCTCCGGGGAGTGGTCAGGATCAGTGGGAGTTAAATAGCCCTGATTGACTTGAAAGTGTGTGAACCCTTTAGAGTGTTCTTTATTTCTGCATACATTTGAGCTAAAACCTAATTGGCTTTTCACACAAACCCTGAAGGTAGAACCAAGAACCAAGTCAAACAAATGAGAGACAAATATGGCAATGTTTTTACACGTGTTACACTTGATCCAGTATTTCAACACAGTGTGAAACTTTAGGATTAGCAGATCATTCAGGTCAGGAGCGTTTTCAATCAGTAGAATGGTCAACCAACAACGATCATGCAAACCATTCGAACACAGCTACAGTAGAGGCCAGCCAAACGCATAATCTCCCAAGTGCTTCAACCTAGATTTATGGTCCAATACAATGATCTGATCAGCAGGTCTGAGTAGTGTTATCTAGTCCATTCAACAACTTCGAAACAAACAGCAGCAGCTTAATCATACTGAAAGCCAGTCGAGCGAAGCCAGTTCAGGAGAGAAATGTTCTTGCTTTATTTTATTTTATTTTATTTTATTTTATTTTATTTTATTTTATTTTATTTTTACCATTGAATTGAGGGGCTGAACAACACCAACATAAAAGGCATTACAAAAGTCAAGGGCTTGACCTTGGATAAAAGCTTAATTGGAAAAAAATATTCCATATATCCGTATATTCCAATATATCTGATGGATCAAAAAAAGGAGATGTTATATCTGTGACATGTTAGTGACTGTGTCCAGAATATTTTGGCAGGAGGAATAAAATAATGAAGTTAACTCATAATAATAAGAGAGGAGAGGGACTGCAGAGGGGTTAAGGGTCTTTAAAGGTGTAACCAGTCATGATGGATATAGTGCAACATTATTGTACCACATAGGGATGGATGTCCCACATTCCAGTATATTGATTATCAGCAATTCTAAGCCTGATCCATTTCCAATCCTTTGGTCTGCGTCCTAGCAGAGCAGGCAGCATGATGACATCGCAGGTATGTGTGCGTCACACAAGCCCCTAGGGACATGGGTTGGATGCTCACCTGGGTCACCTCACCTTTTGTGAATATTGTCATTTTAATGCAATTCAATTTTATCATTGAGAGCAATGAAACATGTTTTACTGTATTGTGTACTTGTGGACTTTTATACATAATGTGAACATAATCAAACTCAACTGAATAATTCATTTTTGATTTTGAAAAGAGCGACATACTGAACAAGGGTGGAGGTACTTCAACTCCACTCTATACTTCATCACTACTGAGAGGAAGAGCTGGGATGAGAGCAGAATGGACTGTAAAGATAGAGGAGCAGACCTGCTGATCATCAACAGCAAAGAGGAACAGGTGAGAGAAAGAAAGAGAGAGAGAGAGAGAGAGAGAGAGAGAGAGAGAGAGAGAGAGACTCTTCTTCAGTTGCATCTCTTCATATGATGATGTTCTGAATTTCAGGAGTTCATCAATAAGGAATTTGGCAGCACTGAAGCATGGATTGGTCTGATGGAACCAGACACAGAGGGGATCTGGAAATGGGTGGACGGCTCAGCACTGACCACTGAGTAAGAGTCCACTGAACTGAACTCTGATCATGATGCAGTTCTTTATTGTAGCTCACTGAAGATCTAGATTCTGTGTGTTTCAGGTTCTGGTCCCTATGGGAACCCGATGGTCATGAAAATGAGGACTGCGCTTTAACTGGACACAGAAAAGATACATCTGAAATGTCAACCTGGGCTGATTTTCCCTGTACTCACCCTGCATTTGTGATCTGCGAGAAACGATTCACTGGACATGAACTAAATCAGACTGAAGGGCAATGATATTAAAGCAAACGCACCCCTGTGTGCTCACATTTGAAATATTAATCAGTGCAGAATTACTTACAGCATTTTTCATGTTAAAGTGTGTGAGCAGGACATAAACAGAGTGGGACACAGACAGAGACAATGTTGTTTATATCATGTTTTAAATTTCTTACATTTTTCAAACTTGCAGAAAACCTTTTATCTGCTCCCTCACTCTACACTGCCCCCTGCTTGAAGCTCCTTCTCTAATCTGCACCCCTTTGTCCCCACCGGCATTCTCATGCAAAAGAAATGAAGATCAAATGTTCATGTATTTAAATACAGAAGAGGGATTTCAGGGGCTCTTATTTTTTTCACACCTTGTATCTTAATGAATATTGTATATCACCATTCAGCTAAAACATGATGACATCATGGGGACATGATGGTTCGCCCATTTCACCAGGCCCTAGTTTTATGTATGAACAGTGTGTGACTTTGTTTATGGTAAAAATGTTCAAAAGCAGTTTATAAACATGTTCATTTGTGACATAAATGACAATTCAGTTTATTTATCTTTTACTCATTTATTTAAAAATGTCTTTGTTGTTCAAGTGATGCTCATATAAACTATATTTTGAAAACACTTCATTAAAATGCTGGCCAGCACAGGCGTCTGTGGCATGTTGTCTTCACTCTCCCAGTGTGGAGCATCGTATGTGATAGGAGGAGAGTCCAAATGGGATTGTGTAACTGACATTACGTAATTTGGAGGAAAATTGGGGAACATATATATATAAAACAGACACTTTGTCATGACACACAGTATTTAGAGCTCAGCTTATAAATACATTGATATGAAGTTATCATCTGTTCACATCTTGAACTGCATAAAAAGGATGTGAACGTCTTGCCTTAGTTACAGGGTTTTTCTGGAGAAACAAGCAACAGATACAGCTTCTGTTTCAGTGGTAAACCTAAGGCTGTGGATTGCACAAGGTGCTCACATACACTCTCACACATACTTTTAGAGATAAGTTTTAATCTTTCTTCATGTGTAGAAGAACACAGACTGTTCTGACAGATGGTAACACATATACACATGAATTATGACACAGAAGTGATGTCACACATCATAGCTATATGTTATTATGAGGAGATCTTAAACTCCTCAATTGGTTCTTCATTTAAGATGTACATTTTAACAGAATTTCAATATTTGTATGTGTGTTTTGATCAAAACGTCCCTTCACATGTTTACTATCTTGTAAGGATGATAAAACCAGTGGGTAACTGATCCTCCAGAGTGTTTTTGAGCCGAGTTATTTGTAGTGATCAGTGACAAGAATATTTACAATAATAAAATGGAAATTGAATAATTTTTATGGATAATTTGTAATGCTTAGTCAACATTCAGTGGTCCATATATATATATATTATTCTACAATTTGTAAACTGTGAAAGCAAAATAATAATAGACTTTAGTAATATTTATTTTTATTATTATTATTATTATTGTTATTATTGTTATTATTATTAGATGTAGTAGTAGTATATTAGTAGCAGTAATAATAATAATAATAATAATAATAATAAAAAACTTTAGTATTTATTATTATTACTTTTTATTTTTTCTTATAATATGTAGTAGTAGTATATTAGTAGCAGTAATAATAATAATAATAATAATAATAATAATAAACTTTAGTATTTATTATTATTACTTTTTATTTTTTCTTATAATATGTAGTAGTAGTATATTAGTAGCAGTAATAATAATAATAATAATAATAATAATAATAAACTTTAGTATTTATTATTATTACTTTTTATTTTTTCTTATAATATGTAGTAGTAGTATATTAGTAGCAGTAATAATAATAATAATAATAATAATAATAATAAACTTTAGTATTTATTATTATTACTTTTTATTTTTTCTTATAATATGTAGTAGTAGTATATTAGTAGCAGTAATAATAATAATAATAATAATAATAATAATAAACTTTAGTATTTATTATTATTACTTTTTATTTTTTCTTATAATATGTAGTAGTAGTATATTAGTAGCAGTAATAATAATAATAATAATAATAATAATAATAAACTTTAGTATTTATTATTATTACTTTTTATTTTTTCTTATAATATGTAGTAGTAGTATATTAGTAGCAGTAATAATAATAATAATAATAATAATAATAATAAACTTTAGTATTTATTATTATTACTTTTTATTTTTTCTTATAATATGTAGTAGTAGTATATTAGTAGCAGTAATAATAATAATAATAATAATAATAATAATAAACTTTAGTATTTATTATTATTACTTTTTATTTTTTCTTATAATATGTAGTAGTAGTATATTAGTAGCAGTAATAATAATAATAATAATAATAATAATAATAAACTTTAGTATTTATTATTATTACTTTTTATTTTTTCTTATAATATGTAGTAGTAGTATATTAGTAGCAGTAATAATAATAATAATAATAATAATAATAATAAACTTTAGTATTTATTATTATTACTTTTTATTTTTTCTTATAATATGTAGTAGTAGTATATTAGTAGCAGTAATAATAATAATAATAATAATAATAATAATAAACTTTAGTATTTATTATTATTACTTTTTATTTTTTCTTATAATATGTAGTAGTAGTATATTAGTAGCAGTAATAATAATAATAATAATAATAATAATAATAAACTTTAGTATTTATTATTATTACTTTTTATTTTTTCTTATAATATGTAGTAGTAGTATATTAGTAGCAGTAATAATAATAATAATAATAATAATAATAATAAACTTTAGTATTTATTATTATTACTTTTTATTTTTTCTTATAATATGTAGTAGTAGTATATTAGTAGCAGTAATAATAATAATAATAATAATAATAATAATAAACTTTAGTATTTATTATTATTACTTTTTATTTTTTCTTATAATATGTAGTAGTAGTATATTAGTAGCAGTAATAATAATAATAATAATAATAATAATAATAAACTTTAGTATTTATTATTATTACTTTTTATTTTTTCTTATAATATGTAGTAGTAGTATATTAGTAGCAGTAATAATAATAATAATAATAATAATAATAATAAACTTTAGTATTTATTATTATTACTTTTTATTTTTTCTTATAATATGTAGTAGTAGTATATTAGTAGCAGTAATAATAATAATAATAATAATAATAATAATAAACTTTAGTATTTATTATTATTACTTTTTATTTTTTCTTATAATATGTAGTAGTAGTATATTAGTAGCAGTAATAATAATAATAATAATAATAATAATAATAAACTTTAGTATTTATTATTATTACTTTTTATTTTTTCTTATAATATGTAGTAGTAGTATATTAGTAGCAGTAATAATAATAATAATAATAATAATAATAATAAACTTTAGTATTTATTATTATTACTTTTTATTTTTTCTTATAATATGTAGTAGTAGTATATTAGTAGCAGTAATAATAATAATAATAATAATAATAATAATAAACTTTAGTATTTATTATTATTACTTTTTATTTTTTCTTATAATATGTAGTAGTAGTATATTAGTAGCAGTAATAATAATAATAATAATAATAATAATAATAAACTTTAGTATTTATTATTATTACTTTTTATTTTTTCTTATAATATGTAGTAGTAGTATATTAGTAGCAGTAATAATAATAATAATAATAATAATAATAATAAACTTTAGTATTTATTATTATTACTTTTTATTTTTTCTTATAATATGTAGTAGTAGTATATTAGTAGCAGTAATAATAATAATAATAATAATAATAATAATAAACTTTAGTATTTATTATTATTACTTTTTATTTTTTCTTATAATATGTAGTAGTAGTATATTAGTAGCAGTAATAATAATAATAATAATAATAATAATAATAAACTTTAGTATTTATTATTATTACTTTTTATTTTTTCTTATAATATGTAGTAGTAGTATATTAGTAGCAGTAATAATAATAATAATAATAATAATAATAATAAACTTTAGTATTTATTATTATTACTTTTTATTTTTTCTTATAATATGTAGTAGTAGTATATTAGTAGCAGTAATAATAATAATAATAATAATAATAATAATAAACTTTAGTATTTATTATTATTACTTTTTATTTTTTCTTATAATATGTAGTAGTAGTATATTAGTAGCAGTAATAATAATAATAATAATAATAATAATAATAAACTTTAGTATTTATTATTATTACTTTTTATTTTTTCTTATAATATGTAGTAGTAGTATATTAGTAGCAGTAATAATAATAATAATAATAATAATAATAATAAACTTTAGTATTTATTATTATTACTTTTTATTTTTTCTTATAATATGTAGTAGTAGTATATTAGTAGCAGTAATAATAATAATAATAATAATAATAATAATAAACTTTAGTATTTATTATTATTACTTTTTATTTTTTCTTATAATATGTAGTAGTAGTATATTAGTAGCAGTAATAATAATAATAATAATAATAATAATAATAAACTTTAGTATTTATTATTATTACTTTTTATTTTTTCTTATAATATGTAGTAGTAGTATATTAGTAGCAGTAATAATAATAATAATAATAATAATAATAATAAACTTTAGTATTTATTATTATTACTTTTTATTTTTTCTTATAATATGTAGTAGTAGTATATTAGTAGCAGTAATAATAATAATAATAATAATAATAATAATAAACTTTAGTATTTATTATTATTACTTTTTATTTTTTCTTATAATATGTAGTAGTAGTATATTAGTAGCAGTAATAATAATAATAATAATAATAATAATAATAAACTTTAGTATTTATTATTATTACTTTTTATTTTTTCTTATAATATGTAGTAGTAGTATATTAGTAGCAGTAATAATAATAATAATAATAATAATAATAATAAACTTTAGTATTTATTATTATTACTTTTTATTTTTTCTTATAATATGTAGTAGTAGTATATTAGTAGCAGTAATAATAATAATAATAATAATAATAATAATAAACTTTAGTATTTATTATTATTACTTTTTATTTTTTCTTATAATATGTAGTAGTAGTATATTAGTAGCAGTAATAATAATAATAATAATAATAATAATAATAAACTTTAGTATTTATTATTATTACTTTTTATTTTTTCTTATAATATGTAGTAGTAGTATATTAGTAGCAGTAATAATAATAATAATAATAATAATAATAATAAACTTTAGTATTTATTATTATTACTTTTTATTTTTTCTTATAATATGTAGTAGTAGTATATTAGTAGCAGTAATAATAATAATAATAATAATAATAATAATAAACTTTAGTATTTATTATTATTACTTTTTATTTTTTCTTATAATATGTAGTAGTAGTATATTAGTAGCAGTAATAATAATAATAATAATAATAATAATAATAAACTTTAGTATTTATTATTATTACTTTTTATTTTTTCTTATAATATGTAGTAGTAGTATATTAGTAGCAGTAATAATAATAATAATAATAATAATAATAATAAACTTTAGTATTTATTATTATTACTTTTTATTTTTTCTTATAATATGTAGTAGTAGTATATTAGTAGCAGTAATAATAATAATAATAATAATAATAATAATAAACTTTAGTATTTATTATTATTACTTTTTATTTTTTCTTATAATATGTAGTAGTAGTATATTAGTAGCAGTAATAATAATAATAATAATAATAATAATAATAAACTTTAGTATTTATTATTATTACTTTTTATTTTTTCTTATAATATGTAGTAGTAGTATATTAGTAGCAGTAATAATAATAATAATAATAATAATAATAATAAACTTTAGTATTTATTATTATTACTTTTTATTTTTTCTTATAATATGTAGTAGTAGTATATTAGTAGCAGTAATAATAATAATAATAATAATAATAATAATAAACTTTAGTATTTATTATTATTACTTTTTATTTTTTCTTATAATATGTAGTAGTAGTATATTAGTAGCAGTAATAATAATAATAATAATAATAATAATAATAAACTTTAGTATTTATTATTATTACTTTTTATTTTTTCTTATAATATGTAGTAGTAGTATATTAGTAGCAGTAATAATAATAATAATAATAATAATAATAATAAACTTTAGTATTTATTATTATTACTTTTTATTTTTTCTTATAATATGTAGTAGTAGTATATTAGTAGCAGTAATAATAATAATAATAATAATAATAATAATAAACTTTAGTATTTATTATTATTACTTTTTATTTTTTCTTATAATATGTAGTAGTAGTATATTAGTAGCAGTAATAATAATAATAATAATAATAATAATAATAAACTTTAGTATTTATTATTATTACTTTTTATTTTTTCTTATAATATGTAGTAGTAGTATATTAGTAGCAGTAATAATAATAATAATAATAATAATAATAATAAACTTTAGTATTTATTATTATTACTTTTTATTTTTTCTTATAATATGTAGTAGTAGTATATTAGTAGCAGTAATAATAATAATAATAATAATAATAATAATAAACTTTAGTATTTATTATTATTACTTTTTATTTTTTCTTATAATATGTAGTAGTAGTATATTAGTAGCAGTAATAATAATAATAATAATAATAATAATAATAAACTTTAGTATTTATTATTATTACTTTTTATTTTTTCTTATAATATGTAGTAGTAGTATATTAGTAGCAGTAATAATAATAATAATAATAATAATAATAATAAACTTTAGTATTTATTATTATTACTTTTTATTTTTTCTTATAATATGTAGTAGTAGTATATTAGTAGCAGTAATAATAATAATAATAATAATAATAATAATAAACTTTAGTATTTATTATTATTACTTTTTATTTTTTCTTATAATATGTAGTAGTAGTATATTAGTAGCAGTAATAATAATAATAATAATAATAATAATAATAAACTTTAGTATTTATTATTATTACTTTTTATTTTTTCTTATAATATGTAGTAGTAGTATATTAGTAGCAGTAATAATAATAATAATAATAATAATAATAATAAACTTTAGTATTTATTATTATTACTTTTTATTTTTTCTTATAATATGTAGTAGTAGTATATTAGTAGCAGTAATAATAATAATAATAATAATAATAATAATAAACTTTAGTATTTATTATTATTACTTTTTATTTTTTCTTATAATATGTAGTAGTAGTATATTAGTAGCAGTAATAATAATAATAATAATAATAATAATAATAAACTTTAGTATTTATTATTATTACTTTTTATTTTTTCTTATAATATGTAGTAGTAGTATATTAGTAGCAGTAATAATAATAATAATAATAATAATAATAATAAACTTTAGTATTTATTATTATTACTTTTTATTTTTTCTTATAATATGTAGTAGTAGTATATTAGTAGCAGTAATAATAATAATAATAATAATAATAATAATAAACTTTAGTATTTATTATTATTACTTTTTATTTTTTCTTATAATATGTAGTAGTAGTATATTAGTAGCAGTAATAATAATAATAATAATAATAATAATAATAAACTTTAGTATTTATTATTATTACTTTTTATTTTTTCTTATAATATGTAGTAGTAGTATATTAGTAGCAGTAATAATAATAATAATAATAATAATAATAATAAACTTTAGTATTTATTATTATTACTTTTTATTTTTTCTTATAATATGTAGTAGTAGTATATTAGTAGCAGTAATAATAATAATAATAATAATAATAATAATAAACTTTAGTATTTATTATTATTACTTTTTATTTTTTCTTATAATATGTAGTAGTAGTATATTAGTAGCAGTAATAATAATAATAATAATAATAATAATAATAAACTTTAGTATTTATTATTATTACTTTTTATTTTTTCTTATAATATGTAGTAGTAGTATATTAGTAGCAGTAATAATAATAATAATAATAATAATAATAATAAACTTTAGTATTTATTATTATTACTTTTTATTTTTTCTTATAATATGTAGTAGTAGTATATTAGTAGCAGTAATAATAATAATAATAATAATAATAATAATAAACTTTAGTATTTATTATTATTACTTTTTATTTTTTCTTATAATATGTAGTAGTAGTATATTAGTAGCAGTAATAATAATAATAATAATAATAATAATAATAAACTTTAGTATTTATTATTATTACTTTTTATTTTTTCTTATAATATGTAGTAGTAGTATATTAGTAGCAGTAATAATAATAATAATAATAATAATAATAATAAACTTTAGTATTTATTATTATTACTTTTTATTTTTTCTTATAATATGTAGTAGTAGTATATTAGTAGCAGTAATAATAATAATAATAATAATAATAATAATAAACTTTAGTATTTATTATTATTACTTTTTATTTTTTCTTATAATATGTAGTAGTAGTATATTAGTAGCAGTAATAATAATAATAATAATAATAATAATAATAAACTTTAGTATTTATTATTATTACTTTTTATTTTTTCTTATAATATGTAGTAGTAGTATATTAGTAGCAGTAATAATAATAATAATAATAATAATAATAATAAACTTTAGTATTTATTATTATTACTTTTTATTTTTTCTTATAATATGTAGTAGTAGTATATTAGTAGCAGTAATAATAATAATAATAATAATAATAATAATAAACTTTAGTATTTATTATTATTACTTTTTATTTTTTCTTATAATATGTAGTAGTAGTATATTAGTAGCAGTAATAATAATAATAATAATAATAATAATAATAAACTTTAGTATTTATTATTATTACTTTTTATTTTTTCTTATAATATGTAGTAGTAGTATATTAGTAGCAGTAATAATAATAATAATAATAATAATAATAATAAACTTTAGTATTTATTATTATTACTTTTTATTTTTTCTTATAATATGTAGTAGTAGTATATTAGTAGCAGTAATAATAATAATAATAATAATAATAATAATAAACTTTAGTATTTATTATTATTACTTTTTATTTTTTCTTATAATATGTAGTAGTAGTATATTAGTAGCAGTAATAATAATAATAATAATAATAATAATAATAAACTTTAGTATTTATTATTATTACTTTTTATTTTTTCTTATAATATGTAGTAGTAGTATATTAGTAGCAGTAATAATAATAATAATAATAATAATAATAATAAACTTTAGTATTTATTATTATTACTTTTTATTTTTTCTTATAATATGTAGTAGTAGTATATTAGTAGCAGTAATAATAATAATAATAATAATAATAATAATAAACTTTAGTATTTATTATTATTACTTTTTATTTTTTCTTATAATATGTAGTAGTAGTATATTAGTAGCAGTAATAATAATAATAATAATAATAATAATAATAAACTTTAGTATTTATTATTATTACTTTTTATTTTTTCTTATAATATGTAGTAGTAGTATATTAGTAGCAGTAATAATAATAATAATAATAATAATAATAATAAACTTTAGTATTTATTATTATTACTTTTTATTTTTTCTTATAATATGTAGTAGTAGTATATTAGTAGCAGTAATAATAATAATAATAATAATAATAATAATAAACTTTAGTATTTATTATTATTACTTTTTATTTTTTCTTATAATATGTAGTAGTAGTATATTAGTAGCAGTAATAATAATAATAATAATAATAATAATAATAAACTTTAGTATTTATTATTATTACTTTTTATTTTTTCTTATAATATGTAGTAGTAGTATATTAGTAGCAGTAATAATAATAATAATAATAATAATAATAATAAACTTTAGTATTTATTATTATTACTTTTTATTTTTTCTTATAATATGTAGTAGTAGTATATTAGTAGCAGTAATAATAATAATAATAATAATAATAATAATAAACTTTAGTATTTATTATTATTACTTTTTATTTTTTCTTATAATATGTAGTAGTAGTATATTAGTAGCAGTAATAATAATAATAATAATAATAATAATAATAAACTTTAGTATTTATTATTATTACTTTTTATTTTTTCTTATAATATGTAGTAGTAGTATATTAGTAGCAGTAATAATAATAATAATAATAATAATAATAATAAACTTTAGTATTTATTATTATTACTTTTTATTTTTTCTTATAATATGTAGTAGTAGTATATTAGTAGCAGTAATAATAATAATAATAATAATAATAATAATAAACTTTAGTATTTATTATTATTACTTTTTATTTTTTCTTATAATATGTAGTAGTAGTATATTAGTAGCAGTAATAATAATAATAATAATAATAATAATAATAAACTTTAGTATTTATTATTATTACTTTTTATTTTTTCTTATAATATGTAGTAGTAGTATATTAGTAGCAGTAATAATAATAATAATAATAATAATAATAATAAACTTTAGTATTTATTATTATTACTTTTTATTTTTTCTTATAATATGTAGTAGTAGTATATTAGTAGCAGTAATAATAATAATAATAATAATAATAATAATAAACTTTAGTATTTATTATTATTACTTTTTATTTTTTCTTATAATATGTAGTAGTAGTATATTAGTAGCAGTAATAATAATAATAATAATAATAATAATAATAAACTTTAGTATTTATTATTATTACTTTTTATTTTTTCTTATAATATGTAGTAGTAGTATATTAGTAGCAGTAATAATAATAATAATAATAATAATAATAATAAACTTTAGTATTTATTATTATTACTTTTTATTTTTTCTTATAATATGTAGTAGTAGTATATTAGTAGCAGTAATAATAATAATAATAATAATAATAATAATAAACTTTAGTATTTATTATTATTACTTTTTATTTTTTCTTATAATATGTAGTAGTAGTATATTAGTAGCAGTAATAATAATAATAATAATAATAATAATAATAAACTTTAGTATTTATTATTATTACTTTTTATTTTTTCTTATAATATGTAGTAGTAGTATATTAGTAGCAGTAATAATAATAATAATAATAATAATAATAATAAACTTTAGTATTTATTATTATTACTTTTTATTTTTTCTTATAATATGTAGTAGTAGTATATTAGTAGCAGTAATAATAATAATAATAATAATAATAATAATAAACTTTAGTATTTATTATTATTACTTTTTATTTTTTCTTATAATATGTAGTAGTAGTATATTAGTAGCAGTAATAATAATAATAATAATAATAATAATAATAAACTTTAGTATTTATTATTATTACTTTTTATTTTTTCTTATAATATGTAGTAGTAGTATATTAGTAGCAGTAATAATAATAATAATAATAATAATAATAATAAACTTTAGTATTTATTATTATTACTTTTTATTTTTTCTTATAATATGTAGTAGTAGTATATTAGTAGCAGTAATAATAATAATAATAATAATAATAATAATAAACTTTAGTATTTATTATTATTACTTTTTATTTTTTCTTATAATATGTAGTAGTAGTATATTAGTAGCAGTAATAATAATAATAATAATAATAATAATAATAAACTTTAGTATTTATTATTATTACTTTTTATTTTTTCTTATAATATGTAGTAGTAGTATATTAGTAGCAGTAATAATAATAATAATAATAATAATAATAATAAACTTTAGTATTTATTATTATTACTTTTTATTTTTTCTTATAATATGTAGTAGTAGTATATTAGTAGCAGTAATAATAATAATAATAATAATAATAATAATAAACTTTAGTATTTATTATTATTACTTTTTATTTTTTCTTATAATATGTAGTAGTAGTATATTAGTAGCAGTAATAATAATAATAATAATAATAATAATAATAAACTTTAGTATTTATTATTATTACTTTTTATTTTTTCTTATAATATGTAGTAGTAGTATATTAGTAGCAGTAATAATAATAATAATAATAATAATAATAATAAACTTTAGTATTTATTATTATTACTTTTTATTTTTTCTTATAATATGTAGTAGTAGTATATTAGTAGCAGTAATAATAATAATAATAATAATAATAATAATAAACTTTAGTATTTATTATTATTACTTTTTATTTTTTCTTATAATATGTAGTAGTAGTATATTAGTAGCAGTAATAATAATAATAATAATAATAATAATAATAAACTTTAGTATTTATTATTATTACTTTTTATTTTTTCTTATAATATGTAGTAGTAGTATATTAGTAGCAGTAATAATAATAATAATAATAATAATAATAATAAACTTTAGTATTTATTATTATTACTTTTTATTTTTTCTTATAATATGTAGTAGTAGTATATTAGTAGCAGTAATAATAATAATAATAATAATAATAATAATAAACTTTAGTATTTATTATTATTACTTTTTATTTTTTCTTATAATATGTAGTAGTAGTATATTAGTAGCAGTAATAATAATAATAATAATAATAATAATAATAAACTTTAGTATTTATTATTATTACTTTTTATTTTTTCTTATAATATGTAGTAGTAGTATATTAGTAGCAGTAATAATAATAATAATAATAATAATAATAATAAACTTTAGTATTTATTATTATTACTTTTTATTTTTTCTTATAATATGTAGTAGTAGTATATTAGTAGCAGTAATAATAATAATAATAATAATAATAATAATAAACTTTAGTATTTATTATTATTACTTTTTATTTTTTCTTATAATATGTAGTAGTAGTATATTAGTAGCAGTAATAATAATAATAATAATAATAATAATAATAAACTTTAGTATTTATTATTATTACTTTTTATTTTTTCTTATAATATGTAGTAGTAGTATATTAGTAGCAGTAATAATAATAATAATAATAATAATAATAATAAACTTTAGTATTTATTATTATTACTTTTTATTTTTTCTTATAATATGTAGTAGTAGTATATTAGTAGCAGTAATAATAATAATAATAATAATAATAATAATAAACTTTAGTATTTATTATTATTACTTTTTATTTTTTCTTATAATATGTAGTAGTAGTATATTAGTAGCAGTAATAATAATAATAATAATAATAATAATAATAAACTTTAGTATTTATTATTATTACTTTTTATTTTTTCTTATAATATGTAGTAGTAGTATATTAGTAGCAGTAATAATAATAATAATAATAATAATAATAATAAACTTTAGTATTTATTATTATTACTTTTTATTTTTTCTTATAATATGTAGTAGTAGTATATTAGTAGCAGTAATAATAATAATAATAATAATAATAATAATAAACTTTAGTATTTATTATTATTACTTTTTATTTTTTCTTATAATATGTAGTAGTAGTATATTAGTAGCAGTAATAATAATAATAATAATAATAATAATAATAAACTTTAGTATTTATTATTATTACTTTTTATTTTTTCTTATAATATGTAGTAGTAGTATATTAGTAGCAGTAATAATAATAATAATAATAATAATAATAATAAACTTTAGTATTTATTATTATTACTTTTTATTTTTTCTTATAATATGTAGTAGTAGTATATTAGTAGCAGTAATAATAATAATAATAATAATAATAATAATAAACTTTAGTATTTATTATTATTACTTTTTATTTTTTCTTATAATATGTAGTAGTAGTATATTAGTAGCAGTAATAATAATAATAATAATAATAATAATAATAAACTTTAGTATTTATTATTATTACTTTTTATTTTTTCTTATAATATGTAGTAGTAGTATATTAGTAGCAGTAATAATAATAATAATAATAATAATAATAATAAACTTTAGTATTTATTATTATTACTTTTTATTTTTTCTTATAATATGTAGTAGTAGTATATTAGTAGCAGTAATAATAATAATAATAATAATAATAATAATAAACTTTAGTATTTATTATTATTACTTTTTATTTTTTCTTATAATATGTAGTAGTAGTATATTAGTAGCAGTAATAATAATAATAATAATAATAATAATAATAAACTTTAGTATTTATTATTATTACTTTTTATTTTTTCTTATAATATGTAGTAGTAGTATATTAGTAGCAGTAATAATAATAATAATAATAATAATAATAATAAACTTTAGTATTTATTATTATTACTTTTTATTTTTTCTTATAATATGTAGTAGTAGTATATTAGTAGCAGTAATAATAATAATAATAATAATAATAATAATAAACTTTAGTATTTATTATTATTACTTTTTATTTTTTCTTATAATATGTAGTAGTAGTATATTAGTAGCAGTAATAATAATAATAATAATAATAATAATAATAAACTTTAGTATTTATTATTATTACTTTTTATTTTTTCTTATAATATGTAGTAGTAGTATATTAGTAGCAGTAATAATAATAATAATAATAATAATAATAATAAACTTTAGTATTTATTATTATTACTTTTTATTTTTTCTTATAATATGTAGTAGTAGTATATTAGTAGCAGTAATAATAATAATAATAATAATAATAATAATAAACTTTAGTATTTATTATTATTACTTTTTATTTTTTCTTATAATATGTAGTAGTAGTATATTAGTAGCAGTAATAATAATAATAATAATAATAATAATAATAAACTTTAGTATTTATTATTATTACTTTTTATTTTTTCTTATAATATGTAGTAGTAGTATATTAGTAGCAGTAATAATAATAATAATAATAATAATAATAATAAACTTTAGTATTTATTATTATTACTTTTTATTTTTTCTTATAATATGTAGTAGTAGTATATTAGTAGCAGTAATAATAATAATAATAATAATAATAATAATAAACTTTAGTATTTATTATTATTACTTTTTATTTTTTCTTATAATATGTAGTAGTAGTATATTAGTAGCAGTAATAATAATAATAATAATAATAATAATAATAAACTTTAGTATTTATTATTATTACTTTTTATTTTTTCTTATAATATGTAGTAGTAGTATATTAGTAGCAGTAATAATAATAATAATAATAATAATAATAATAAACTTTAGTATTTATTATTATTACTTTTTATTTTTTCTTATAATATGTAGTAGTAGTATATTAGTAGCAGTAATAATAATAATAATAATAATAATAATAATAAACTTTAGTATTTATTATTATTACTTTTTATTTTTTCTTATAATATGTAGTAGTAGTATATTAGTAGCAGTAATAATAATAATAATAATAATAATAATAATAAACTTTAGTATTTATTATTATTACTTTTTATTTTTTCTTATAATATGTAGTAGTAGTATATTAGTAGCAGTAATAATAATAATAATAATAATAATAATAATAAACTTTAGTATTTATTATTATTACTTTTTATTTTTTCTTATAATATGTAGTAGTAGTATATTAGTAGCAGTAATAATAATAATAATAATAATAATAATAATAAACTTTAGTATTTATTATTATTACTTTTTATTTTTTCTTATAATATGTAGTAGTAGTATATTAGTAGCAGTAATAATAATAATAATAATAATAATAATAATAAACTTTAGTATTTATTATTATTACTTTTTATTTTTTCTTATAATATGTAGTAGTAGTATATTAGTAGCAGTAATAATAATAATAATAATAATAATAATAATAAACTTTAGTATTTATTATTATTACTTTTTATTTTTTCTTATAATATGTAGTAGTAGTATATTAGTAGCAGTAATAATAATAATAATAATAATAATAATAATAAACTTTAGTATTTATTATTATTACTTTTTATTTTTTCTTATAATATGTAGTAGTAGTATATTAGTAGCAGTAATAATAATAATAATAATAATAATAATAATAAACTTTAGTATTTATTATTATTACTTTTTATTTTTTCTTATAATATGTAGTAGTAGTATATTAGTAGCAGTAATAATAATAATAATAATAATAATAATAATAAACTTTAGTATTTATTATTATTACTTTTTATTTTTTCTTATAATATGTAGTAGTAGTATATTAGTAGCAGTAATAATAATAATAATAATAATAATAATAATAAACTTTAGTATTTATTATTATTACTTTTTATTTTTTCTTATAATATGTAGTAGTAGTATATTAGTAGCAGTAATAATAATAATAATAATAATAATAATAATAAACTTTAGTATTTATTATTATTACTTTTTATTTTTTCTTATAATATGTAGTAGTAGTATATTAGTAGCAGTAATAATAATAATAATAATAATAATAATAATAAACTTTAGTATTTATTATTATTACTTTTTATTTTTTCTTATAATATGTAGTAGTAGTATATTAGTAGCAGTAATAATAATAATAATAATAATAATAATAATAAACTTTAGTATTTATTATTATTACTTTTTATTTTTTCTTATAATATGTAGTAGTAGTATATTAGTAGCAGTAATAATAATAATAATAATAATAATAATAATAAACTTTAGTATTTATTATTATTACTTTTTATTTTTTCTTATAATATGTAGTAGTAGTATATTAGTAGCAGTAATAATAATAATAATAATAATAATAATAATAAACTTTAGTATTTATTATTATTACTTTTTATTTTTTCTTATAATATGTAGTAGTAGTATATTAGTAGCAGTAATAATAATAATAATAATAATAATAANTATATATATATATATATATATATATATATATATATATATATATATATGACACCATAGCAATGTTCTAGCAACTGCTCCATAGCAACAGATGATATAGGTGTACAATATTTACAACTGTTTATTAATTAATTGGTTTATGTTAACGTATAGTATTCTATCTTATAGTATAATATAGAATTGGTACCTAGCAACTCACATTTCACTCACATAGGATACAATAGCAACACCATAGCAATCATTTTAGATACCATAGCAACCAACCCTCAACTACCAAGCAACTATCAAACAGTTCCATAGCAATCTCTACGCAACACCATAGCAACAGATGCTATGGGTGCACAATATTTACAATTACATTTATTAACAGATAACAGTTCATTTCTATGTTTAAATGTAGTTTGAATAAATTAAGAAACACATCACCCGCATCTCTGCTGCTTTTACCCAGAACCACAAAGTTTATATGAAATAGACAAAGGCAACCACAGTCACCAGTGACTTCCGTTTATGAGACCCATCGTTACGAAACACACAATAACAATCATTCTCCAAAATCATGCACAGCACAACACAGTGTCCTGAACTGGTGAAAAAAATCATCATGTCACCTGCTGCTTTCTCAGCACAACCACAGGATATGTATTACGTAGCAGTTGTAGCTTGGTGACTTTAGCTTAGAAGAAGGTGCACGGTTTTCACCAACACACACACACACACACACACACACACACACACACACACACACACACACACACAAACACACACACACACAAACACACACACACACACACACACGTTTAGGAAACACATTGAATCGATTAAGAAACACATCACCCGCATCTCTGCTGTTTTACCCAGAACAACAAAGTTTATATGAAATAGACAAAGGCAACCACAGTCACCAGTGACTTCCGTTTATGAGGCCCATCGTTACGATATATATAACATGGAGAGAGGCGAAGTGTTCTCTCTCTCTCTCACACACACACACAGACACACCCACCCAACCACACACACACACACACACACTCACACACTCACACACACACACGGGGGAAGGCTTTGGTGTCTCCTGAGTATTCAGAGATGAAACTTTAACATGTACTCAGTTAAATGTATTTAAGTACTCTTAAGAGACTTAATAGCAACAACCCCAATTAAATGGAAACACTTAAGCTGCAAATTCATGTTATTATTATTATTATTATTATTATTATTATTATTATTATTATTATTATTATTAACTGTGCTACTGTTGACATGGGTTTCAATGTTGGATGGGCCTGTGAGGTGCTGTGCTGTAGACGAGGTGGGTATCAATGTTGGACAGGTCTGCTTGGATGTGTTATGGATGCTGTGTTGGTAACTGCTGTCTTTTGGTCCATGCGCATGTCTATAAATTTATGGCGGAGCTTCAGAAGGAGTTCTGAAAAGAGGGATGTGTTTATGTTGATGTCAAGTTCACACAATAACAATCATTCTCCAAAATCGTGCACAGCACAACACAGTGTCTTGAACTGGTGAAAAAAACATCATGTCACCTGCTGCTTTCTCTGCTCAACCACAGGATATGTATTATGTAGCAGTTATAGCTTGGTGACTTTAGCTTAGAAGAAGGTGTACGGTTCTCACCAACACACACACACACACACACACACAGAGCCACAGACAGACAAAGGGTTTGGTGTTTTCTGAGTCTTCAATCAGAGGTAAGAACTTTACATTTGTTTGTTTGTTTCCAGATGAGAATACTTACCATGTAAATACACATATTTCATTATGTTTAATATGTTTTTATGATAAATTCCATCACACTATGTCAGGGCTTCTAGTATAATGAACAGGAAACAGCTTCATTGTAATGAATATGTAGCAACATCCCTCCAGAGGAGCAGAATGATGCTAGTTAAATATCTTTCATTTATTTATTTTATTGCATTTTTAATTTCGCCTTTGAATTGAAGGCTTTTGCTAGTAGACTGGGTGAATGTAAATCTATGCAGATCAAGTGGGGATATGGAATTGGTTTGTTTTGGAGCTGTGAAACTGGGAAATTTGTATTGAGAGAGCAATAACAGTATTCAAGGCTGTAATTATCCAACTTTGCCAAGATTAACACAGTTTTCCATTGTAGGGTAGCTTCACTCAACATTACAGAATCTGTGTGTTCAGAAACCTTTTCTAGTGGACAGTTAAAATAGAGCTGGTCAATTTTGCAGTATAGATATATTGCAAATGTTCAGTGGATGTTAGTGATGTGCTGAATGATTTGAACCCATCATGAAGACAATCCACACTCAGTGTTATTGATTCTGTAAAGTTACAGTTACAGTTACAGGACTGGTTTTCCAGTCCATAATGGTCATGAATATACAAATGGACATTGGGAATGTCCCTCATCAGAGGGTGGACAAAACATCTGATGGATTCCAAACAAGTGAGAACAAACCTGCACACACACACACATACACATACACATACACACACATACACACACACACGCATTTTATCAGCTCCATCGTTGCAGATCTATAATTACAGACTGTAGTCCATCTGTTTCTCTGCATACTCAGTTTCCTTTCACCCTGTTCATCAGTGGTCAGGAGCCCACAGATATTATATGGAAGGTGGGTTTTATTGCGCCGGCATTAAGCTTTTTAAATGCTATGTCCACTCACTATCCAGTCTGTTAGAAACTCCTACTTAATAGCTCCACCTTGTTGATGTAAATTCAGAGAAGGAAGCTCATCTGCTGCTGCACAGTTTGTGTTGGCCATCCTTTAGTCCTTCATCAGTGCTCACAGGACACTGTTGGCTGGATATCTCTGGGTGGTGGACTGTTCTGTGATAATGAGGTGTTTAAAGACTGTTGTCTGCTGTTAGGGGTGTTCAAGATGGCTTCACTGTGTCTTGGTGTGATGTGTATTCTTCAGGCGACTCTCAACACTGGTCTCAGACTGTACTGTAAGTTCTACACCTTCAAACTTTACTCTATAAAATGCATCAGATATAACATTACATATAACATGACATTTGAAGGTATGATAATTCTATCCATTATAAAAAGCCAGGAAAGAGAATGAGGGTCTTCAGGCATCGGAATGGTTGGTTCATTACTCCTTGAATTGTATCCATCCATCCTGCAACTGGTCATCCTCTTCCTCTTGTACCTGCAACTCTTCTAAACATGATGATCTTTTCCAGTGAATCAGTTCTTCTCAGAATGTGTCCAAAATAAGAGAGCTTCAGCCTGACCATCTGTGCTTCCAGTGAGAGGTTGGGCTTGATTTGATCCACAATCCATTATTTGTCTTCTTTGCTGTCCAGAGAACTCTCAGAAGTCTTCGCCAAAACACCAAATTTCAAAGACATCTATATTTCTCTTATGTTCCTTGTTTATTATCCAGCTTTAACAACCATACAGAACCACAGAGAAGAACACTGTCTGGATAATTCTGATCTTTGTTTCTAAGACAGATCTTTACATTTGAAAATCTTTTCAAGACCCTTCATCCTTGTCCTGCCTTGTCCTGTGACAATCTTGAGTGCTGGATCTTTGTTGTTAATAACTGAACCGAGAAGGCAAACGCTGTCCACCATCTCCACATCTTCTCCATCATATATCATATATCTCAGTGCTCAACACAAACGTGACTTTAATCAGACTCGCTAAATTCTAACCTGTCGTTGTTATTATTAGATTCTTTTGTTTTTAAATGCAAATTACAAGTTTACCTGAATTTGTGTTGTTTTAGACACATCACAAATTAATAATAATTGATTATTATTCATAATAATTTCAACAATCACAGTTTTCATTCAGTTTTGTTGCTATTTTGGGATTTCATTATGTTATGTGCTTATGTCTTCCAGTTACTCCACAAGAGACCAACTACAACACCAGCCTTCCTGCAGAAAGAAACCAGTTACAAACCAGTTACATTGACCTTACTATAGAAAGAGACCAGTTACAGACCCTTTACACCAGTCTGGATACACAGACAAAATATTTACTGGTTCGCTACACCAATCTGGCTAAAAAAAGAGACCAGTTAAAGGCTCGTTTCACCAGTCTGGCTAAAGAAAAAGAACAATTACAGGCCCATTACACCAATCTGACTAAAGAGACAGACCAGTTAAAGACTGATTACAGTGACCTAACTTCAAAGAGAGACCAGTTACAGAAGGAGAGAGATGAACTGCAGAGGAGCCTTTCTGAAGTAAGTGAACATTCATCATCGTAACTGTCATATGTCTCATCAGATGCACCAGATTTCAGTGTTATTTAATACTTAAGACAGCAGTCATTCAGAACTTTCATGAAATGAAATCTTTGGTTTCGTGTATAAACTCATAATAGTGGTAGTTACTGAAACCAGGGGTTGCAACATCATCTACATAAATATTAGGGCTGGGAATTACTACTGTTTCTGATTCACAAGGTGGCAATTCAACTCAATTCATGATTCAGTTAAATATTGATTGATTTAGGCTTATTTCTCTTTAGCTGCATTCCATTTCACAGGATACTCTATTTACTTTGCAGTGAGCACGTGTGTTGTGGTGTGTTTACTATGTTTCTACTTGGAGTTAAGTGTTTGGTTGATTTCCTGCTTGCAGGAGTGCCGACTCCAGAGGGTTAAAGATCAATCTTAGCTTATGAATCAATATCAGATCATTCAAGAAGATTGCCCTTTTACAGCCGTTGTATCGAAGTAGGGCCCGGCACTTCCTTCTGAGCATGTTGGCTTCACAGCAATGATGCAATGGCAGGTTTCACATGTATCGTATCAGAAGAAGCATGTGCTTGTCTTCACCCTCATTGTTTTGGGAGCATATGTAATTGAGGGAGAGTCCTAAGAGGCCTAACTGGCACTTCTAAATTGGGGAGAAATAAAAAAAACCAAATAATAATAATAATAATAATAATAATAATAATAATAAAGAAAAAAATGACCCACTTGACCTGCTGTATGAACATGGCCGTAGAGTCCATCCATCCATTATCTATACCGCTCATTCCTGAATAGGGTCACAGAGGAGCCGGTGCCCAGCTGGCAACTCTGAGCCCAAGGGCAGGAAACAACCCTAGACAGGGCACTACTCCATCATAGGGCTCACACACTAAGGTACCCAGAGGAAACCCACACGAACACAGGGAGAACATGCAAACTCCACACAGAAATTTCCACCCAGGGATCAAACCCAGGCCCTTCTTGCTGTGAGACAACAGCGCTATCGACTGCACTACTGTGCCACCACCCTAGATTCCATGTGTATCATCATCATCATCATCATCATCATCATCATCAGTATAACTACAGCTGTTCTGTGAAGACAGAGGTGCATCTAATAGCATCATGAAACTCAAAGAACACACCAAACAGGTCTGCGATAAGGTTGTGGAGAAGTGTAAGTTAAACAGGGTTTTGTTCCATTCATTCGTGGAGGATGGCACAGCTGCAAATGTACCAAGACATGGCTGTCCATCTAATCTGACAGCCCAGGCAAGGAGAGCACTAACTAGAGAAGGAGTCAAGAGGCACTTGGTCACTCTGGAGGAGCTGCGGAGATCCACAGCTCAGGTGTAAGAATCTGTTCACAGGATAACTATTAGTCTTACACTCTGGCCTTGATAAAAGAGTGGCAAGGAGAAAGCCATTTTTGAAAGTCAGCTGAAGGAAGTAAACATGTAGAAGAAGGTACTCTGGTTAGATAGTACCAACTGTGATAAATAACACCACTGTGAAACATGGTGGTGGCAGCATCAGCCCATAGATGTGCAAAGCTGGTAGAGACAAACCCCAAAAGACTTACAGCTGTAATTGCAGTCAAAGGTGGTCCTACAAATAATTATGTTGATCAGGAAAGGAATACAAATGCATAATTTTCTTTTCAGTTCACTAGTATGTGGTACTTTGTGTTGGTCTGTCACAAAATCTCCCAAAATACATTTACATTTTTGGCAGTAACATGAAAAAATATTTACATTAACATTTGCAGCATTTATCAGACGCCCTTTTCCAGAGCGACTTACAAAAGTGCTTTGCTGTTCACTTAGAATATCCTTAGCTAGTAGACAAGACTGGAATCTAGAGATTCCTCACACTTAGATCCTGTTGAAACAAATGTCTTTATGGAGTTAAATCCTCCTGAAACAGATGAGTCTTCAGTCTGTGTTTGAAGACAGTGAGGAACTCAGCTGTTCAGACCCTCAGGGGAAGTTCGTTCCACCATTTTGGTACCAGAACAGAAAAGAGTCTGGATGCATGTTTTCCTTGTGTTTTGAGGGATGGTGGTTCAAGCCAAGCTGTATTTGAAGTGTGAAGGGCTCTTGGTACAGCTCGAGTTTTGACCATTGCCATCATGTATGGAGGGGCTGGTCCATTTTTGGCTGATGCAGTCCTTCATTGTAGCTCTCTGAAAATCTTAATGTGAAATGAAATGATCAATCTGATTCTGTGTGTTTCAGGCTCTGGTGGAAAACGAGAACCCAATGATTATGAAGAATATGACGACTGTCCTGTAACTGGATACAAGAAAGCTGAATCTGCTAAATCTAGGTGGATGGGATAGCTTCTCCTAATGGTGTTGGTCGACTAGTGTATGCTCGTGGCCTTTTTAGCTTTGCTTCTATTTTCTTCCACAGTAGTTGCTGCATTCATCAGGGCTTCTTTATAGTGTGTTTTTACAAGAACATGGCAACATATTGGCATACATATTGCGATACTGAGATTATGTTTCAATACATTGTGATACTGTAAGAATCTTTCAAATTTTCAGTCAAATTTTCAAAATAGGAATATTTTTTCTAGTATTAAAAGACCATCATATGCATAAAATCTGAGTAAAAGAAAAGTTGACATTTAGTTAAATAAGAATAGAACAGAAGACAGCACTACTGAACCATGAACCCCTCTCTGACAGCAGTCTTTGCATATAAACTCTTATCCACTTCATCCTGGTCAGGGTCCTGGAATTACATATAATTATTAGAATTTTGAATTAGAATCAATTACATGTAAACTAATAATTAAAAGGACATGTCCTGATTTTGAGCATCCATACAGTATTGCAAAACCTAATATTGTGATACTTCAATATGTCGATACTGTTTTACACTCCTCGTATTTAGAGTCAGAAATCTTTCACTAGTTGGCTGAATGCCAATTTTGGGGATGCAATTCAAGACTGTTTTATATCAGCTTGAGGATTTGAAAGTGAGCTCTTATACAACTCTGTTTTACTGGGTTTTGTTTCCATGTAACAATCTCTCCTTGCTCTACTGTGCCAAGATTAACCCAGCATTCCACCTTTAACATAACAGCTTCCAACATTTAACCCTTTAAACTTCTGCTCCATTTTTTGGTAGAGCACATTTTGAGCCCATCAGTTCATCTATCCAACTTATTATTCAACTTATTTTGGTCAAGGTTGTGGGTCTGGAGCCTAAATGGAATTATTGTGGACAGGATGGAAACCCATTGTAGGGAACCACACATTATATGCCCAATTACCTATGGGCAATTTAGCCCAGCTAGTTATCAGAGTACCTGCAGTGAACTCACAAAGGAGAACACACCAAGCACCATACAGACAGTGACCCAAATGGGGATTGAACCCACAACCCCAGGCTGTGTGGCTGCAGTGACTATATCTAACTATATCTAAGTCAGCAGCAAGTAAATCACTCACACATGGAATTTGTACAGTTTTCCCACCGCACAGAGAGTAAATCTGTTCAAAAAGTTACAAAATTAACAAAGTTTGCAAGTTATTGTGCTTTAAATTTATTTTGTATTTGTGGATTTTGTTCAAATTTGCCACAAAGTACCATCTCAGACATTTGGTAGAGCTGTATATATTGGTGAGGATGTTAAAGGGTTAAATACAGTTGAGGTATCACAGTGCATGTAATTCTGTTGGTAATCTCACTAGTTTTATCATCTGTGATCTGCAGTCTTATGTCACAAAAGTCTTACCTGTAACAAAATAAAGGTACTTTTGAATCCTGATTATTTAACACTGTTACAACTAAATCTGGAAACTATTCACAGATGGTGTCCAAGCACTGGTTTACTCACACTAGTTAATCTGTACTGTGCTGGAACATGGTTCCCTGTCAAAGCCTGGTATGATTGACTAGTGTGGTCTGTGAGAGGTGGGCCCGAGCACGGCTCACCTGGACTCGGACATGGTACATGTTATGTCTTCATTAAGATAACATATATAAAGTAGTGTGTAACATCTCCATTCAGTAAAGGGACACTCACACACGGAGATGCGTTGGAACACCTGTGACTTTACTGGGTTACTTGCATGAACAAACATTGCTAGTGCCACCTACAGGATAATTAATGTAACAACAACTATACAACTATATGTTGAACAACTACATAACAGTACACGTACAGAGTGAATACTGATTGTAATGTGCAAGTAATGTGCAATGTTACACACATATACACATGCAGAAAGCAAGTTTAAGTCTAAAAAAGGAACTCTCAAAGACTTAAGGCTCGGAAATCAATTTGGAACACCTACACACACAAACACACACACACATACACACACACACGCAGAAAGGAAGTTTCATCATAAGGCTATCTGAAAAAGGAAGTCTCAAAGACTTAAGGCTCTGAAATCAATTTGGAACACACACACACACACACACAGATACACACACACACACACACACACACAGAGACACACACACACACACACACACACACACACACACACGCAGAGAGTCTTCTTTCAGAGGTAAATACTTACATTTGCATTTAGTTACGCAAATAGAACAAAAAACAATTTTCCATACATATCATTGAGTCTTTATTTAGCAAAGGGCTGAAGATGGTTATATTTCATGTTTTAATTAATTTCCTCACACTATGGCACAGTTTGCTGTACAGCATGGATGTAGTCAGCACTAAGATGGTTGATCAGCTAAACCACTGACTGCAAATGATGCTAGTCCACCAGCTTAACCAGTCTTGCCAGTATGGGGTATATTTTAAACCTGCATGATCAGTTTTAGACCACCTTGTCCATCAATGACTATTTAAAACCATCTGAAACCAGGTACCAGCAAATGCTGGGCTTGACTTGGATTTTCAGCAGGGCAGTGCTTTACAAAATGTTGATGAACAGTCTAAAATGTTTCTCTACATTTGCTCAATGATCCTCCTCAACATTAGGAAAATCATATTTGCAGCTCCAGGAAATGTTTGGTGAAGTTGATGGCTGATAAAAAAAAAACCCTACAAGGTAAGAAATTCAGTGGCTCACTTACTTTTTCTAGAATCAGTCAGGAGATTTAAAATCTTGTAGTGTGAACCAAGCATTAGTCAGAAATCCCAAAAGATAGTACTGGAGGAGAAGAAAAGGGAAGGTCTAGAAACAGTATTTGTTCAACTACAATTTCAGTTGACATGTAAAGTGTAAGTCTGACTAAACATACTGAACATAACATTTGAATATTACTGATTTTTACTGATGTTAGTGAGAAGCAAAGAGAGAAACTGGAGGTTTATTGAATAATTCCATCAGGCTTCATATTACAATTTTGTTGGACATTTACTATCTGTCATTGTTAAAAATCAAAAACTTTAAAGTATTGGTATCAGGATATTAGTCTTGGTATTACATGTTAATCAAATTGAAATCTGGGAAAAATCTGTGGTATCTCGTCCTTACTGCCCAGTAGTGACATAGCGGCAATGCGTCTGAATGAGCTGGCTGCCCAGAAAAGACGCAATGGCAGCAGTTTGAAAAGAGACAGAGGCTGATTCATGTGCATCATATGTAATAAGGGAAAGGCCTTATCGGATTGGGAAATATATATATAAAGAACTGAAATCAGGTGATACAGCTTTCAGACACTTCTCCTTTACCTTGTTCATGCTGTGTATTACTGTAGCTAAATCAGTTACTGTTTCAGGACAATGAGACAGAGTTATAGATTCAGAACAAATCACTCAAAACAAGATTTTTCAGGGCATCTGGTTACCCTGCCATGGCCAGTGAAGGAGCAGGGCATCATCTATCTGATAACAGGCCAATAATATGTTTAAAATCACTGATATCTGATAAACAAAAAAACACTTATTAATAGCTCAATAATGCACAAAAATATGATCTCCATATTGCGTGGGTTTCCCTACTAGTGCCACGTCGGCATGTTAGCTTTCTTTTTTTGCTCACTCAGTGTTCAAATTTCAGAATAAAAGGCCTGAGAAGTGATAATACTGACATTTATTAATAACAAAAATAATAAAGGATTTTCAGGTTTTATTTTGATCACTAAAATATTTTTGAAGAACATTTTTAAATTTCAGTGCCAATGTCATTATTACTAATAACTTATCAGGATTCTGCACTCTGCATGGTCAATTCCCAAAAGAATTTCTCAGCTCTTAATTATTATAGTCCTTATAAGCAAAAAATACACACATATTTGTAGGTGCAAATACCTACAAATAGTAAAACATGGGCAAATTCATGTTAATAAAATATTTAAATTCTCTTAATTTTTACATCTCTAATGAAAACATTTTTGTAGCTTAGGTTCTCCTGAAAATAACAATAACTGGCACTGTCCCTTATAAATACTTTTCTATTTATTTCTTCATTTTCTGTTGGTAAATATAAAAAATGCAAATGTGACCTAGGGTTCTAAAGGTTAACAGAAAATGCTACAATATCATTAGCAGATTGTCCACATACAGAAATACACATACAGCACCGAAATCCAGATCTAGTGTCACTCTACTGTAATAAACTCTGGATCAGCTTTATCCTGTCTATCCAAACATGTTTTGAAAAGCTGATCGTTGATAGTAAAATGGGGATTTGGTTATCAGGAAAAATAGGGGTCAGGTGTAAAACCTTTGAAAAAACAGCCCAGAAAGATCAGTCCAGAACCCTGCTTCCAAAAAACATGTCATTGTTAACTGAGTCAGTCCTTATATTAGTCCAGCCGCAGCGTTATTGCCTACACCACTGTCTAAACTCGTGAGCTAAAGTGGTTCTATATATTGCATGGTCAAATGTTTGTAGATACCATCTCATTCAATGGTTCTCCAAAAATAAAAGGTATTTAAAGTGAAATTGCATCAGTATCCATTGCATTTAGTCACATTACTATTAGTGGGGTCAGTTATTGATTAGTTCTGAATGACCAATGCCACTCAATTCATTCTGAACTCATTCCAGAGAACAGTTTCTCTGCATCACACCCCAACGATGGGGTCTTTTAACACTCTAGTCACCACTTAGGCATCAGGCACATAAATCACAGGCTCGTACAGATGCTCCAGAGCGTCCTATTCTAATGGCAAGTTTATATAAGCCGAGTAAGCAGTGGACACAACAGTATTTGTTAAGAAGAATCGGTTTAATGATTTAATTGTTGAGTTGTAAATGACTGTTGTTTGTTTAAAACAGTCATTTGAATAATGTCATGTCTGCCGTGTGTCAGTCCTGCTCACCTCCGTCTTCCTGTCTTGTTTTAGTTGTTGTCTCTTTTAGTTGTGATTGTTTTGGTTCTGTCTCCTCCCTTGCCCCGCCCATTCCCAGCTGTGTCTCATTTGTAACCCTGCCCCTTCGTAATCAGCTGTTCCAGGTGTATCCACTGTTGTGTTGTATTTAAGACCCTTTGTCTGAGTCTGTTGAGGTGAGGTGAAGCCAACATAGGCAAACATATCATCTTTAGTACTCATTATTGTTTTAGTAATCGTCCAGTGGTTGTGGGAAAGTTATGAATGTTATGGAGCTCTCTCTCTCTCTCTCTCTCTCTCTCTCTGAGTGATATACTATCACCAGGTCATGTGGTTTCTTAAAGGGGCCTCCTCCATGCATACACATTACATACGAATGGCTATACATCTCAAGATTAAAAGTGGTCTCCATATGTGAGGTTGCCCCTAGATTTGTGTGAAATTAGGGGGTATAAAAACAAGAGTCTTTGGGTAAGATGGCAGAGTTACTCAAATCTGGCCTAGAGAAGCTCCCAGGTAGCCTAGGGAACCTGTTTGACTTGTCATCTTTGTAATAAAACTTATTATTCAAGCAAGACTGTCAGTGGAGATTTCTTCAGACCTCTTCACGTCATCATCAAACAAACAACACTGTCTTTGTCAGTCCTTTTGTTTCCCACTTGGTATGTTAGTGTAGCTTATGTCTGTTTGTTTGTGGTCTTTGTTTCCACTCTTATGTTAGTAGAATTTGTGCCTGTTTGTAGGTTTGTTTCTACCTAGTGTGTTAGTATAGATTTTGTTTTATAGATTTGTGTCCATTAGTGTTTGTCTCTGTCATGCTTAGTTTCCATCAGTCATTTGTTTATTATTTATCCAGTGTGTTCTATTTGTTTTTGTAATTCGTATTTTTTAGTTATCGACCAATCAAATGTACCTCCACACCTTAGTCATGTGTTCTGTCCACCCGATCCTGACAAATAATAATGATGATGTGAATCATAATTATTGTAATATTTAATACAACTCAAATAAGTAATTTGTTGAGTTTACATTAATTTCTTGTCTGAGTTTTATAAAGAGAACAGGGTATTATGCCTCAGCGTGCGTGCGTGTGTTTGTGTGTTTGTGTGTTCGTGTGAGGTCACAGCTATTCTTTTATTTTGTCATCTATTATGGAAGTTTCATTATAATGACGCTCTCCAAAAAGGGAAGTGTCTACTCCTTAAGGCTTTGAGGTTTCCCATTTTGGCCCACAGACACACACACACACACACACACACACACACGCGCGCGCGCAGAGACGAAGTGTTCAGTCTTTTTGAAGCTTCTATCCAAGGTAACATTTACTCAGTTACACATTTTTTGTATTTGTAACAGATATACTTTTTGAAAGACTTTTTATCAGCATATGTAATGTGTTTGTGTCTATGGTGTGTATGGGCTTATATAAGACAATTCTTTATCGGGTTCATAGTGAGAACTTTGGAGGTTATCCTGATTGGCACGGAGCCTCTTAGGCACTGTTTATTTTGTATTATGTTGAAATAAACTTTTGACATTTGCAAGTACAAACGTGCCAGAGGTGGAATTCTTCAGTTAATATACACAGCATCACTACAGAATTAAACTACATCTACTCTGACCATTGAGGACCATCTTGAAACCTGAAACCAGTTACCAGAAAGAGCTGGGTACAATTATACTGTAACAGAAAGCTATATATGATCTGTTTGGAATTACCTGGATTTATCTAACTTAACTAATAACACATTAATAGATGTAGTCTTCATGATGTTTTTGGCCATGCTTAGTAAACATCTATAGATCAGGCTAGAAAAAGTAAGTGAAGGAATTTGCCTAAATCAGTGACACAAATATTGATCAGACCAATTTTATTAGTAATCAAAGGACATATCCAGATAATTCCAAAGAATTAACTTACTTTCTCAACACGTCATTAATGCACAATGTTATTCATGATGCAAGGTTGCAGCAATAAATTATGGCCATGAATATGGACATGGACTATGTGAATGAGCAGGAAAGAGAGAGAGTGGGCAAAACCTCTGCATTACAAGCTGGAGGTCCTCACTACCGAAGTAAGAACAGCTAATCGATTCGATTGGTCAATTTACACATTATGAATGTGTTGATCCATATATTTACTGTGTATTTGTGCATTGTCTGCTGTTAGGGGTTTTCAGGACGGCTGCACTGTGTCTTGGTGTGATGTGTATTGTTCAGGCAGCTCTCAACATTGCTCTGAGACTAAACTGTAAGTTCTACTCTCTTTAAGTACTAATCTACTGTATGCATTTTCACTCTCAGGATCAAACTAAACTACAGACATGATTTATCAATGAATTATCAGTGAGCAATTCAGCAAAAAAATCTAATTGAATGAAATCCCAGTGTAAATGCCAAAGGAGCTTCCTGTGTGTGTTTATTGCTCTGTCCACATGTACAAGCTCAACCTGCATAGAGACACTAGCTGATCAGTGAGAGGGGGTGGGGCTATATATATATATATATATATATATATATATATATACTGGATTATGGGAAAAAATTAAATACTGGACTACTGTTAAGTATTTTAAAGTTTTAAATAGTATTTTACTGTTATTAATATCCTATCATTCAATATATTATCATTCAAATTTTCAACAGGATTTCTGGGATGTACAGTGGTTTTTAGTATTGATAAGCAATAGAAAGTACATCTCAAAGGAGGATCTCCTGAAAATATCATGCATGTGTGACCTCCTATGAATACATTTCTATTTTTTTGATGAATAAAAATGAGTCAATCTATAAAAACATCCTGCATAACTGGCCTAGGATTCTAAAGTTTATTTCAACACTGTTGTTACTAACTCTTGATATGGCAGTGTTATTTGCTCATGTCGTTCAGATAACCCTGCACGTACCAGCATTATTGAAGAGAGAGACAAGTTACTGAAAGAGAGTAAGTACATATTAATCATTACATCTTTAATAATTCATTAATCATAATCTTCGAAGAGGAATTACACCAATGTTTGACTGTTTTCCCTTTTCTGTATTATTAACTCTTTAAGATGTAAGTATATTAATTCAGAGTGAATTTGGTATGAAAAGTTCAATTGTAGAGAAACTGATTTCTTTACATTTGAAGGATGAGCCACAATGACTGTAACATAGATACCGACATTCTATTTGGAAATAATGTTTTTCCACTGCATGACCAGCTCAGGCTGCACCATGCCTTTCTCCAAGCTTTTACAGACCCATTAGTTCAGTTATGGTCTCTTTTCCCATTTGCTGCTAAACCATTGTGTTGCTAAACCAGGATCAGGAAGTTTACAATCTCGTAATAAAGTGACTCACATATATACAATATTCACAATTGTGCTCAGGTGCATCTTGTATCCACTATTTGTTCTTCAATTCAGTTCATTGGACATGTTTTGGAAAGGCACACACCTGCTTATATAAGGTCCCCTAGTAGACAGTGCAGGTCCGAGCACAAACCAAACCATGAAGTGTAATTGCCTGTAATTGCAAGACAGATCTGGGGAAGGGTACAGAAAATGTTCTGCTGCTTCGAAGGTCCCATCATCAGTAAATGGAAGAAGTTTGGAACCACCAGACAAACTGAGTGATCGTGGCAGGAGGGCCTTAGTCAGGGAGGTCACCAAGAACCCAATGGTCAGTCTGACAGAGCTCCAACATTGCTTTGGAGAGAGGAGAACCTTCCAGGAGGACAACCATTTCTGCAGCCCTCCACTAATCAGGCTTGTATGGTAGAATGGTCAAGGGCAAGCCGCTCCTCAGTAATGTAAGTCTTATGCCAAAAAGGCACCCCTCAGACTATGAGAAACTAAAAGATTTAACTTTTTGGACTGAATGCCAAGCCCATCACATAGCCAATACCAATCCCACCAAACTACTTGCAATCTGAACTCTAATTATTAGCTTTCAGTGACAATCATATTGACAAATATTCTTAGGCACTTCCTCAAATTCAGACAGTTCCTCCTAGCAGTTCAGTGTGATATCTCTTCAATATTCTGGAGACTGTGAAACCAGCATCTTTATGTTTCGAAACAGCACTTACCAGCCTTACCACAATGTGTCACAACAGTTAGAGTGTGCAATCTAACAGGAAACGTGTGAGGAGGTAGGCAGCTCAATAGTTGGTATGAACATGCAGGTTTTATTAAAAATGTGTTTGGCTTTGGTCCTGGAGCACTGCTTTCATGCAGGTCTCCCTGTTCAGACTCCTCATCCGTCTCCTGATTCTTGAATCAGCTCAGACCACACATGCACTATGTAGCACATTCTAATTCACATATTGTGTGGCTAAAAGTGGTTACATACAATATATGGACAAAAGTATTGGGCCACCTGCTCATTTGTTTCTAGTACTTGTAACTATCTACTGTTCACCAAAGGCTTTCTTCTAGGCTTTGTAGCATTGCTGTGAAGATTTGATTGCATTGTGAGGTTAGAATGTTGAATAATCATCACCCCACCACACCATCATTCCGGAGAAGACAGTTCCACTGTTCCACAGCTCAATACTGAGGGGGTCAATACCCCTCTGTCTCCTGCCTGGCATTTGACATGGTGGTAATCAGATTATATTTGTCCTGTTTTATTGGAACCAGTTCTCTACACTGACTCTGTGTGTGCATTCATTACAAGGGGTGTCCACAAACATTTGGACATACAGTGTCAATGTTTATTTCTTCCTCTTTATAACGATGATGTACAATTATCTTGTTTTCTTGTTTAAAAGAGAGAGATTTTTTTCAACAATGGAAATACTTCAGCAACAGTCTTTACTACATCTCTACTGAGGAGAAGACTTGGAGTGAGTCCAGAGAGGACTGCAGAGAGAGAGGAGCAGACCTGGTGATCATTAACAGCACAAAGGAACGGGTGAGAGAGAGAGAGGGAGGGGGTCTTCTTCACTAGTATCTGTACACATGCTGTCATATTGTGCTGGATTTCAGGAGTTCATCAATAGAACATTTGACAGCCCTGTAGCTTGGCTTGGTCTGACGGACACAGAAGAAGATGGGGTCTGGAAATGGGTGGATGGCTCAACTCTAACCACTCAGTAAGAGACCACTGAACTGAACTCATGATGCAGTGATCATGATCATGCATGCAGTTCTTCACTGTTCTTCTCTGTATTTCAGATTCTGGTCTGAGGGAGAACCGAATAATTTTCAAGTACGAGAGGACTGTGCTGCAACTGGTTTTATAAATCCTTATGAAGCAGTCTGGGCTGATTATCCCTGTTCTTTCACTGTAAACTGGATCTGTGAGAAACGTTTAAGTGAAATGTAGCAGTAGCAGAGAATGATATTAAAGCTCTGCACTAATCTGATTTGCCTTTTAAATATCCCTGATTATGTAACACTGTTACGTGAACGCTGTTACAACACAAGTCCATGACATGTAATAAACATTACATTATTTCTAAAACTGTGTGTTGACTTCTTTGGCATAACTGCTAAGTAACCAGTCAACAAGCTGGACTAAGTTTGCCTTCCACAGCCCTAAACCCGAAAGAGCACAACTGACCAATACTTTGTGGTGTCCCCCCCAGAAACATCTTAGTATTTGTCTTTATTTCCAAAATAACTTCTCAATATTAATGCTTTGAAAACAGTTGCAAATAAGTAAGAGGAGACATTTAAATCCAGATTAAACTTATTTTACATTAACAATGGCACCAAACATTAAAATAAAGTGATAAAATAACTAAAAATAATAAATACCAGCACCATTATGGAAAAAGGATTTGTGCAGTGGCTCATCAATAACAAAAGAACTGAACTTTGTAAACACAGTACAAAGTATTACGTTCCTGCCCCCTATGTTTTAATGAACTTGAGTTTCTAAACGCTTCGCTCAGCAGAGGCAATTGTGACAGGGAGAGTCCAGAGATTGAGACCTCTTGAAGCTGATTATCAGGCAGTAATTCATCAGCATTTGGAAGGTTGATGATGTCCTGCATCATTTCAGGTCCATTAATGCCAGCTGTTCCCTTTTCCGTAAGTGTTCCTCCACAGACACTCCATGCTCACCATATTTTTCATTGATTTGATTCATGGTCTCAAACCTCTCCTATAGTGATATTAAAGTGTCCATGACACAATTGAAAACCTTGTGCTTTTTAAGGGTGAAACTGAAATGCCTTTTTGTGCTCCTGAATCTTTCCTCCTTAAGTTCTGCTTCTATATTCAAGGCCTCACAGTGTTCCTTGTCAGTTGGCACAGCCTCATCAAACCCAGATTGTCTGGATTTTTTAGAGGTTGATTTTGGCACTGTCAATGAGCCTGACAGCAATATCAAGCTGCATGGAAATGGATTGAAGTAGCTTGTTCATCTGGTTTGTGATGATAAGAAGTTACAAGCCTCCCCAGCCTCCAGGAGAGCATCTCTTAATTCTTTTTTTTTTTTACAGAGAGCTACACTCTGAAGTCTGCTCTCCCATCTATCATCACTCCAAGATTTCATTGTTAGTTTGACACGCTTTATCAAAATGGCCCATCACCAGGTGGCACTGGAGTAGAAAATGCATACCTTCTGCAAATACCCAAAGTAGTTAGTGGCATCACAAGAGGACTTGGCAGCATCAGCTCTGACAAGATACACAGTGTTCCACAAGGAACACACAATGCTCTCTGATTTAACTGTAGCAGTCTAGTCTGAACACTTTGCTTCTTCCCTTTCATGTTGGCTCCTCTGTCATAGGCCCGTCCTTAACCATTTTCAAATTGAATTCCAAGCTCTTTCAACTTGTCCTGGACAACACTGGACAGGTCAAGAGCAGTAGTTTGCTCCACATGTCCCAGAAAGTATTTTTTTAATCCTGCAAAATGTTGCCACTGTCTGGCTCATGAAGATGGTTAGAAGAGTCCCTAAAAGACAGTTTTCTTGAAGCCAGTGAGAGCATCAAATCAAATCAAATCAAAATTTATTTTTATAGTGCTCTTCACAACTGAAGTTGTCACAGAGCAGCTTCACAGAAATAAAATAAATAAATAAGGAAGGTTAAAACAGAAACAGAATGTATAAATGACAGATCCCCTAGTGAGCAAGTCACAAGGCGACAGTGGAAAGGAAAAACTCCCTCAGCTGGAGGAAGAAACCTTGGGAGGAACCATGCTCACAAGGGGAGGACCCATCCTCCTCTGGTCAAACTACTTATACATAGTTAGGGGACACTGGACCCCTACATCTCTGTTCTATTACTCGGGTATTGAAGTAATGTTAATTCTCTGGTGGACATAATATTAACAGTAGATTTCTACAGTTGGTGATGGTGGGTGAGCAGCTAGTCCATGGCAGTGTGGGAAACTAGTCCAGGTCCAGTTGGTGGAAGGTGGAGAGCCAATGTAGACATGTATCAGGGTTGCTTGGAGTCCTTCTCAGGTGGGGCAGAAGAACTTGGGGTTAGGACCTAATCAGTTCAGGCCGGTGGGTCATCGTTAACTCGGAAAAGATACAGAGATGAATTAGTTTGAAATTTAAAAAGAGAACAGAGAATGTAAACATTACCAGAGTGTGGTGAGTGACTCCGGCAGATCTGACTATAACAGCATAACTAAGGAGAGAACCAGAAGGTAACAAACATGGGAGCATCCTGAAACATTGGCGTCTAACTGCTCCACCGTCACAAACCAGAGTGATCGCGAGAAGGAGTCAGACGGCAGCACCAACATCCCAGTTTACCATAAATCCCTATGTCCATGAACCCCTGGATCTGCAGCCTGTATCTAAGCTAAGACATTAATGACCAAATGCTACACTGAACAAGTAAGTTTTCAGCCTAGACTTGAAGACTGAGACAGTGTCTGAGTCCCGAACATTATCTGGAAGGTTATTCCAGAGCTGGGGGGCTTTGTGAGAAAAGGCTTTTCCCCCTGCTGAAGCCTTCTGAATTCTGGGAACTAATAGGAAGCCAGCACCCTGTGATCTGAGTGATCGTGGTGGCTCATAAAGGTAAATTAGATCCTGTAAGTATTCAGGAGCGAGCCCGTGTTGGGCTTTATTTGTAAGTAAAAGAATTTTGTATTCAATTCGGAATTTAACCAGAAGCCAGTGTAGTACTGATAGTATTGGACTGATGTGGTCAAATTTTCTAGTTTTAGTTAAGACCCTGGCTGCAGCATTTTGAACTAACTGAAGTCTGTTTAGGTTCCTGCTTGAACAACCTGACAATAGTGCATTGCAGTAATCTAACCTTGAGGTAATAAAAGCATGCACCAGTTTTTCAGCAGTGTGCAAGGATAGGGCTTTTCTTAACTTGGAAATATTACGAAGATGGAGAAAAGCATTCCTAGTAATATTACCTATGTGTTGGTCAAACGATAAATCTGAATCAATTATGACGCCAAGATTTTTGGCTACTGAATTAGGTATAACTGAGAAATCGGCCAGATTTAGCATCAAGTCTGATAATTTATTTCTTGCAATTTTAGGACCCAAAAGGAGGACCTCTGTTTTGTTACTATTTAGAAGGAGGAAGTTATGCCCCATCCAAGTTTTTATGTCTTTTATACAGTCTTCCATTTTCTTTAATCTAGTTTTGTCATCAGGTTTGGTTGATATATACAATTGAGTATCATCTGCATAAGAGTGGAAGTTAATGCCATGTCTGTTTATTACTGTGCCAAGGGGTAGCATGTAAAGAGTGAACAGTAGTGGTCCTAAAATAGAGCCTTGTGGGATTCCATATCTCATTTGAGTGTGATTGGAAGACACATCCTTTACATTTACAAATTGAAACCGATCGGTTAGGTAAGATCTGAACCACGAGAGGGCTGTCCCTGTGATTCCCACCACGTTTTGTAATCTTTGTAGGAGAATAGTGTGATCTATTGTATCAAATGCTGCACTTAAATCTAGCAGCACAAGCAGTGACACACAGCCTTGATCAGAGGCAAGAAGGAGATCATTTGAAATCCTAACTACGGCTGTCTCAGTACTATGATGAGGCCTGAATCCAGATTGGAATTTTTCATATATGTTATTCTTGTGCAGGTATCTGCACAGTTGTTGGGCCACAGCTTTTTCTAAAATCTTAGATATAAATGATAAATTAGAAATCGGTCTGTAATTATCCAGTACACTCTGAACCAGATTGGCTTTCTTGAGCAGTGGTTTAATGACTGCTACTTTAAAAGCTTTAGGTATGTAACCTAAACTAAGAGAAGAGTTTACTATTGCTAAGAGAGGTTTGATAATAGCTGGCAGCATGTCTTTAAGTAGGTTTGATGGGATTACATCTAGACAGCAGGTGGTAGAATTTGAGGAGTAAATAATTTTCTCTAATTCTGACTGTGGAAGTGGGTGAAAGGTTTCCTACTTTTCTTCTAGATCTATATTTTGTTCTATATCAGCCAGACCAGAAGACAAACTGTTTGGATTTAATATTATGGGTTGAATTTTCTGTCTAATATTTTCTATTTTATGATTGAAAAAGTCCATAAAGATATTACTGGTGAAATCTGATGGAATCATCGGTGGTGTACCTGCCTGATTTTTTGTAAGTTTTGAGATTGCACTGAAAAGTAATCTGGGATTGTTTTTGTTCTTTTCGATCATTGTGGATAAATAATCTGAGCGAGCTCTAGTTAGAGCCCTTCTATAGTCAATTAGGCTGTCCTTCCAAGCTGAGTGGAACACTTCCAGTTTAGTGGAACGCCATTTCCGTTCTAGCCTTCGTGCTGACTGTTTCAAGGTACGTGTCTGATCGTTGTACCACGGGGTGATTTTCTTCAGTCTTAATTTTTTATATTTAAGTGGAGCTACATTTTCCAATGTTGATCTGAGGTTATTATGTAAACAGTTTGTTAATTTATCTAATTCATCTAATTTATCTAATTATCTGTTGGATAATAATCTGGTGTTAATAAATCAGGTAGGTTTTCAGTAATTTGTTGGGCTGTAGTTGATCTTATTAAACGCTTCATGCAGTAATGAGGGGACGTACTTACATTTTGGCGAAGCTGTAGCTCAAAGGAAATTAAATAATGATCTGAGATTGCTGTGGTTTGGGGAAGAGTATTTAAGTTATTTATGTCAACACCCAGTGACAGAACCAGATCCAGAGTGTGATTACAGTAATGTGTCGGCCCGGTTACATTCTGGATAATACCTACAGAGTCTAGGATTGAGGTAAATGCCTTTTTTAAAGGATCGTCTACCTTCTCAAAGTGAATATTAAAATCTCCTAAAATTATTACTTTATCACTGCAGACTGCTACGTCTGCAGCAAATTCACTAAATTCTTTTAAAAACTCTGAGTAGGGTCCTGGAGGTCTATATAGATTAATTAATGACAGTATGTTCTTGTGTGTGGCTGGATTAATGATGTTAATAGACAGACTTTCAAAGGAAGTGAAGGTGTTATAGTGTACCTGATTAATTTCTAGAATATTTTGGTAGATTATACAGACTCCACCTCCTCTACCTGACAGTCTTGGGTTGTGCACATAAGTATAACCTTCAGGTGTGGATTCATTTAGTGCTATGTGTTCATCAGGTCTGATCCAAGTTTCATTGAGGCACAAAACATTGAGTTTCTGATCATTTATAATTTCATTCACAATGACTGCCTTTGAACTGAGTGATCTAATATTGAGTAGACCAAACTTTAGATTTGAGGTGATACTTTTATCATTTAAATATGAAGAGTCTGGATATTGATTAAGTTTTTAAGACAGGTTGTTTTAGTTTTTCTGTGTTTAGCTTTAGTTCGGAGCACAGACACAGTCTCAATAAACCTAGGTGACGTCTCAAAGCAACTCGCAGACGGTCGGTTTAGCCGGTCTGGTCCCGGCTCTGGTATGTCAGCAGCTGCTGATGCTACTCTGCCGACTAACTAGCAGACTATGGGCTATGCTGCACGAAAGTAAGGCAGCACCCTCCCGCGTGGGGTGGACACCATCCCTACATATAAGACCAGGCTTGCCCTTGAAATTACCCCAATTATCTATAAAGCCCACGTTGTTTTCTGAACACCACTTGGACATCCAGCAATTCAACGCTGTAAGCCTGCTGTAGGCTTCAGTGCCACGCCGCATTGGAATGGGGCCAGAGCAAATTACGGCATCGGACATTGTCTGGGCCATTTTAACCACCTCTATAATTTTAACTGTAGTCACTTCACTTTGCCGCAGACGTATATCCTTGGCCCCTACATGTATAACTATCCTTGAATATTTCCTATTTACTAATTTAAGATGGCCACTAACGTCCGGTGCCCTGGCTCCCGGTAAACAGCTAACTGTGACCGCTGGTGCCCCTAAAGGACTAGCTATTTTCACGTGTCGGACAATAGAATCTCCTACAACCAGAGTTCTTTGAACAGGCTCCTCAACGGGTGTTTCACTGAGCGGGGCAAACCTGTTTGACACGTGAACAGGAGGGGAGTGGTGTTTCTGTGGGTCAGCTTTGGCCTTAGCCTTAGCTTTGTGACTATGCCGCCGAGACGTCACCCATCCGCCCCGCTGTGAGGACTCTGACGCCGGAGTCGAGGGGACGCTGACTCTCCCTGAGGCACCCGGGGCTGCTAATACTGAGCACTCTAACTCTCTGTCCTTCAGTAAACCCCGGATACACACCTCTAACTTGTCCACCTTTTCCAGCAAGGAGCTAACTATCTGACACTTAGTACAAACACTATCACTATTATTATCACTAGAGCTGGAAAAGGGGTTTACACTAAACATGCCACACTCTGAGCAAGCAAACAGACCAGCAGCAGACATGGTTAAACAGGTACTCACCGTTTTTGTGTAGAATAAAATAACTTACACCAAACAGCAAACAAACCAACTGGAGAAAACAGCTACTCCACTTTCTGAGAGCTGCAAAAAAAACAGTTAATATGGAACAGCAAACAAACAGCAAACAGGCTCTACAAGAGCAGAGAGCTACACCAGCTAACTTAGCAAACAGTACTGGCAAACAGCGAATCCACAGCTACACCAAACACTTAGCCAGCAGGAAGCACTGAGCAGGAATCTCATCACCTTTTCCTTTCTGCTTCTAGTAATGTCAATTCCTGTTGATCCCATGCCTCATCCCCTTTCTTTAGCTGTTTACAGTTCTCTCCACTTAAACAGGCACTGTGGACAATCTTGGCTACACTCATGACCCCTCAAACTGCCGTCGATGTTAGACCAATCACTGGGGCTCTCTGCAGTCAGCTAAGAATCTTGCATACGAAGCAGAACAGCATTGTTTTGTGGAGAGTTCCCAACCCAGCTTCTGTTAACCTTCTTTCCATCTGGAAGAATTTTGAACTGGGAGTTGGTATGAAATACTCTTCCATCTTATCTTTGGGAAATTAAAATCAGGACTGACTTTGAAAGGACCTCTCAGAAAATTTCCACATGATTAGTATCTAAAATGTATGCTGGCCATAGTGCAGGATCAGTTGGAGGGGGCACTGTGTCATTTGCTGATGTCCTCTTAGTGACAGGACTCACTCTCTCTTCAGAAGCGGTGTAACTGTACCTTGTTACTGTACATGAACTGGTTGTTGATGGTTGTTGGTCAGGGCTGGGTGCTGCTGCAGAGTCTACAGACCTGAAGTTTGGTGGTCGATGTGTGCTTGAACTGCTGGTGGATGGTTGATCATCGGAATCATCCTCCTGGACCCTGAGCTCCTCCTTGTATGTATTTAAGCATTGGCCTTGAATTTAGAAATACAAGACTCTGGGATTCTATACTGAAAAAAATATAGAAAAGACTATATATAAACACAAAATATAACACAATCAGATATCCAGTAGATTATGAGCAATGCAGGTTGTACTATTAAGCAGCAAATACAAGTTAAATGAAAGTGTCATTTAAAATATGTGTGTGAGGGGTCAGCTGTGATCTTTCCCACCCTTTTCCTAATCTTAGATGATTAGAGATCTTTGAGGGCCAGCAGATATTACAGCTTACTTTGTGCAGAGATGCAGAGCCAAACCAGACGGAGATGGAGGACGTGATGATGGACACTGTTAGAGTGGTGTAGAACTGGACCAGTAATGCTTGAGGCAGCCCACATTTCTTGAGCTGTCGGGGAAAATATGAGCACTGCTGGGCTTTCACGACTGCAGTGTTGTGTCTGTTCCATCTGAGGTCCAGTATTTCCAGTTGAAGCAGGGGGCAGGTTTCTTTCTGAAATCAATGACCATTTCCACAGTTTTTAATTCCAGGTTGTTATGACCATACCATGACACTCCTGATATGTGGACTCGTTTGAGATTAGAGACTTGGGTAGTCCCTGTTAGAAATACAGTCATTGCTGTAGTGATGAATATGCATTGCTGTATACATTAATTATAGATTTGTGTAGGTCTATGTGTAGATCACTTGGTCATGACAAAATTGAAAACTCTACTTTAACTTTATAAACAAAGATTGATTGGTCACAATGTATGAAGGCTGGACATAATTTGAAAACTATGAAAACGAAGAGGGAAAATCTGCATTACTGTAAGATTGAATTTTTCAAATGACAATTTCACCAGCAGGTGTCGTCCTTGGCCTATAAACCTCTCAATAATGTCAGCCTAGAACAACTACTAAACTTGATGAAGGTCAGTTTAATTTGTCGTGTCAGGTCACATTCAGTTGCAAGGTTTCTTCACAGTTCTCGTTCCCAAGAGCCATTTTCCATTCATCAACTCATTACTTTGTGGAAGTATCACCTGTAGCATTACTTTTTTCACTACACAATTACATACCCGTGGATAGTCCACGAACACCAAATAAACGCAGTGCCGTTGTTTAGACCTCGAACAGCTGTTTGCCCAGAGGACTTTGCTGAGATTCCATGTGAGTTGAAGAGGCGAAGAAGGGGAACATGCACCGGTTACTTGGTGACTTCACTTTGTGCTCAGAAGAGATGGAATAAACCCGTCCTTTGGTCTTTATTGGGGAATGTAAGGTCAAGCCTTGACCTTGACCTTGATCACTCTCCAATAAAGTGAATGTGACACCAACGGGAATACCGGAAGTGCAGCCTGCTCTTTACAGACTGCTAACATAACACTGAAGGCCTTCCAAATTTGGCAAACAGACAGGACAAAGGAAAGTTTGTTGCCTCTCAGCCAACTTGCTCCTGTGAGGCTCTTGTGGGTGGCACATGGGCATTGGCTCTGAGTGGAATTGTACGTGTTCTTACAGGGACTTGACAAATGTGCCGTATTATTTCAGTCCATCTTAATCTCACATGAGTCTAATCTCTCAGATGGGACCCATGTTTATCTCATCTTGTTCCCAATATGGACCCTGGTGGACATTCATTTTAGGGCCAAATTTCCACTTATGGAATGACTGTCCTCTAATGACAGGCTGTTTCAAACTCAAGACTGTCCTCTAATGACAGGCTGTTTCACACTCAATACTGTCCTCTAATGACAGGTTGTTTCAAACTCAAGACTGTCCTCTAATGACGGGCTGTTTCATACTCAATACTGTCGTCTAATGACAGGCTGTTTCACACTCAACACTGTCCTCTAATGACAGGCTGTTTCACACTCAAAACTGTCCTTTAATGACAGGCTGTTTCACACTCAATACTGTCGTCTAATGACGGGCTGTTTCATACTCAATACTATCGTCTAATGACAGGCTGTTTCACACTCAACACTGTCCTCTAATGATGGACTGTTTCACACTCAAGACTGTCCTCTAATGACAGGCTGTTTCACACCCAAAACTGTCCTCTAATGACAGGCTGTTTCACACTCAAAACTAATGACGGGCTGTTTCACAGTCAAAACTGTCCTGTAATGATGGGCTGTTTCACACTCAATACTGTCATCTAATGACAGGCTATTTCACACTCAAGACAAAGAGCAACAAACAATTGAACACTGGCAGCTCTTTAACCACAACTCTTTCACGGAAGAAGAGTTTGTGTGAACTGATGCTTTTGACTTCCTTTAGCCCTTACAGATACAGTCATCAGAGGCAAACAAGTGAGAAGGAGCAGTGTGAGTGTTCACAGACAACGTGTTCACTGTATTTCTGAGTCTCTTTTAGGAGGTGAGTGGAACTGCTCACATTATTTCATCTCAATGCTCATAAAAAATATATTTTTAACTAATGCATGTGGTGAGGAAATGATCTGGAGCTTAGCTACTTCTTAGAGAGACAAATTTAGACCTTCAGTCAATTTTGTGTTTCATTTCCTTGATGTTGTTGTTGGTGGTGGTGGTGGTTGGTGGTGGTGGTGGTGGTGGTTGGTGCGGGGGGTTTCTTCAACACTGGTTGAGAGTTGGTTTTAACTCAACTTATTGGGGCAAATTTATTTTTCCCATAACTGTCTGAACATAGTTCATTGTCCCATTTGTTTCAGACACTAATAGATTGAAGAAATGTTGTTTTGTTGAAATTGCATTTTGGTTGTTGTAAGCCTACTCATTCAAACCAATTCTACTTTAAAAGGGGCAGGTATTATGTGGGTGGTGGGTTCTTCTCAACACTGCAGTGATACTGACATGGTGGGTTAGTGTGTGTTGTGCTAGAGGAGAGTTTAAATCCCTCTGTCTCACTGCTGGACTGAGAAATGTCCACCAACGAGAAATAACCAGTCAACAGGACTGCTCAAAACCTAGGACCAGTTTGCCAAGGGATCAATAAAGATCGATCGATCGATCTATCTATCTATCTATCTATCTATCTATCTATCTATCTATCTATCTATCTATCTATCTATCTATCTATCTATCTATCTATCTATCTATCTATCTAATGTCTTGTCTGTCTTATGCTAATTGCAAACATTCTATTGGTGGAAGTTAATGGTACAAATTACAAAGAATAAAAAATAGAGAATTTTGGATTTGAGTTATAAGGTAAATCCCATTTTTCTGTGCTACAGCTCCTCCCATTTGCCAATCAGGCTGATGTTAAGCACGTGAGAAGTGACAGGGAGTACTACCAACTGACAAGCTTTGTGCCAGGCAGGTTTGGTGTACACAATTCATTTTAAGACACAAAAAGAATGAAAATGATCCTAACAATTTTTCAACACTGTACACTGACATGCCAAAAGTCATGGGATATCAGTAGGTAAATTGGTGATACCTCAGAGAATGCATTGGGGACACCTACGTCTGTGTAAGAATGTATGACAATACACCTCTAATCGGTAGAGAACCACCACCAGCCTGTCTTGTTGACAAGTGGGGTCCAGGGATGTATGGGGTCTGTGCCGCACACAAACCCTACCATCAGCCCAAAACTGTTGGTACTGTGACCACATTTTGTTAGTACAGTTTCCAGCCTCACAAGCCCAGGTGGGACAATGTGTCCAGAATTGTGGCATTACCAGAGGCATTCTGCTGGGTCTGCTTCCATATCCCATAGCAGTTAAAGAACACTCTCCATTGTATCTGCTCCTCTGACCACACAGGAGCACTTTGTAGTTCTATCATTACAGGCTGTAGTCCATCTGTTTCTCAGCATACTTCCTTGGCCTCCTTTGACCCTGTTCTTTAATGGTCAGGACCCCAGAGCACAAGCACAGTGAAGATATTATATGGGTTGTAGGTCATTCTCAGTGCCACAGTGACACTGACATGTTGGTGGTGAGTTTGTGTGTGCTTGTACGAGTGGATCAGATACAACGAAGAGATGACAAAATGGACAGTGAATGTAGAAACAAGGGGTTGTCATAATGTTATGGTTTATCTTAGTATGTTTTTAATTGGCATTTGGGTGTGATAAAGGCACTATATCTTTCACCAGAATGGCATCACATAGCTTGATTCCCTGAACTGCCAGGAAATGACTTAAGTGCCCTTGTTCAAGGCACTTAACTCCCTAGGCACCATGGATAGGGCTGCCCACCGCTCCATGTTCGCTCACTGCCCCATAGTGCGAGAATTCACTAGTGTGTATGTGTACATTTCACTGGAAGGATGGGTTAAATGCATAGGACAAATGAATGTGTGCAAGAACAGTGGGTCTATGTGCACATTTACGTTTACCTATAATATACTGTCATGGGTCCAATTAGAAGGATCCACTTTGAAGTCAAACCTTTTTTGATGGATGCCAGCAATGTTGGAACAATGATTCTAAATGGAAATGGTAATATGATGGTTGAGGCATATTTACAGCATGTAATGAATAGATACTTATAGAGCAGAATTGGTTCAATATGTACCAGATGAGGAGGACACACCTGTCTTATGTGTAGAACCAAAAGACAAATGACCTTAATTGAAATATATGTGGAATTGGAGTGTATAACTGTTTAAAGGTTTCCAGTCAGTGCAATTTATCAGGCTGAATAAGAAGTTTATAGAATATATGATTTGCATTACTTTAAAATTACAGTACTTAAGCTCATCTCTGGACTAAGATTGATGATTCATGGCACTCTGACCCAGTTTCATTCCTGGATCCAGTTACCAGAACAGCATCTAGATGACTTGGTGACTTGATGGGTTGGGCTGTGTGCTCTTTTACCCTTTATCAACCATGTTTTCTTCAAACTGGCCTTTTACTTGACCTCAGTTGACCTCAGTGTCACTAAATGTAACTTGTTACTTTCTGGTTTCCTAGAAACAGGAAATAGGCATTTTTTTCATTTTTTCATCATTTTTCATCATTTCTGGACTCGTTTCCCAACCATACACTATTTTAGGACATGAAAATGACGGGGATGTTTATGGACCTTTAAACTGTCTTCTTTAAACTGTCTTGGTCACCTCTGTTCACACTATGTCCATCTTCTGTAAAACAGAGAAATGTCTAAGGATGATTACGAAAATGTGCGCCGTCCTGAGCCAAGAGGAGAGCGAGTGGAGATGGTGGTGGACATCTACGAAAGTGCGGACACTTTTAGGGCCCGTGCTCCGATCACAGAAATGGAGGACGCCAGTGCACACTATGATCGACTCCCTCAGCACACAGGTAACATTACACACTCACTTTAAAGGTTTAGTCTGAAAAGGAAAAACAATGTTTACAAAACAACACACAAGGACAATGAACATCCTTCTGGGACTTTTTTAGTAGCATTGAGGTTTTTCTCATTTAGCAGAGAAGAGTTTTCTAAAGGGAACATTTTAAATAGCTGCACATACCATTACGGGAAGATGCAGCACTACCTCTCTCTCATCATGCAACCAACCACAGACCACAGTTTTGGTCCAAAGTCTAAACACAGGCAACAGTTAAGTCAGAACAACTGTAGAACCAGGGTTTCTGGGATCACCATTTCACACCAAACAGGCTCATTATTAACTTTTATAGCTCTGGGCCATTTATGTGGGATATTTTCATAGGTTGATGTACTTTTATTTGCAAAATAATTAGAAAAGTATTTATGGGAGACATATGAATACACGCATGCCAGATATTGTTATTTTCCAGAGATCTTAGGCTACTCAAATTTGTCTTCATTTGGGCTGAAAATGGAAGTTGTTTGTAATGATTCAACTGACAAAAATATTTATAATAATAGGTTCAAAATACTTGAAAGATTTTAAAAAACAACTTAATTATCCTTAATTACGTATGTATATATCAGTATTATACCTTCTCAAGACATTAATTCTGAAATTTAACTGTGTCAGCAAAATCGTCCTTCTCATTTTCCTCTATGATCCAATATCTGGTTCAGTGATGTAATCGGCCCTAACCCCCTTTCTGATCAGTCAGGTCTGTATGCAGGTTGAACATGTACATGTAACAGAGCAGTAAACATGCACTGGAATCTCCTTTGGCATTTAAAGGAGGGATTTAATTTGGTTGTAAACAAGTGAATTTTAGCTGTTTTCTATGCTGGATTATTCACTAATAATTCATCACACAATTATGCAGTGGTTATAGAAGGTAAGTCTTGTAGTTTGTAATGTGCATCATGTATCATGAGATACAAAGCCAGATGCCCACAAAGATTGGATATCAGATTCTATATGTTAAAGTTACTTTCTGGGCTTCCTAAATGTTTCATGGTCACCAGAAAGGTACGATGCTTTGATGAAGGTAGGAAAAGACAAGAAATTGACATTTGAATGCATATCGATCCTTGGGTTAATGAGCAGGCAAGTCAAGGCTGCAGCACTATAATTGGGAGGCATTTATAAAGTGATTTAAGGTGAGTCCAAAAGAATAGATCAAAGTGTTTTAGCAGTCATTTCTTCAACTCACAATGTACTTAAAATGGCTTTTAACAGGAACAGTGGAGAACAAGTTGATGTAGGTTTGGAGACCAAGAATCTCCAAATAGCATTGCAGCACAACGACCCAGGAATCTCACAGAACTCAAATCCTTTCATCATAAATTTAACGATCCTATGTTTGATGCCCAGGAACAGTGTAGCGAGTTTATTTGGTTTGAATAAAAATGTTGCTCTTCTCAGGCCTCAATTCCAACAAATCTATTATTTTTAGAAAGTAGATGACACCAGTGCACCCCATCAGCCACTTTGAGGAACAGAGAGAAAAGAACTGTTGAGTTTTGCATTCAGTTTGAAGAAATGAAACTGCAGGGAACAGATGCTACAGATGATCTAGACCATATAATGAGTACATGTGCTTCTGTTCTTTCCCCACTAGGTGGAGACACTACAGGGAGCAGATCCTACAGACTTGCTGCAGTGTGTCTGACTCTGCTGTGTGTTCTTCTGCTGACTGTCATCACACTGCTGTGGATCAACTTCACCAACCTGACTGCAGAGAGAGACCAGTTACACACCAATTACACCAACCTGACTGCAGAGAGAGACCAGTTACAGACTAGAAATACCGAACTGACAGCAGAGAGAGACCAGTTACAGACCAGTAACTCCAACCTGACTGCAGTGAGAGACCAGTTACAGACCAGGAACACCGACCTGACTGCAGAGAGAGACCGATTACAGACCAGTAACTCCAACCTGACTGCAGAGAGAGACCAGTTACAGACCAGTAACACGAAACTGACTGCAGAGAGAGACCAGTTACAGACCAGTAACACCAACCTGACTGCAGAGAGAGACCAGTTACAGACCACAGTAGCAACACCGGCCTGACTGCAGAGAGACCAGTTACAAACCAATAACCATTACAGCTGCGAGAGAGAGACCAGTTACGAAGGAGATTAATGAGCTGCAGAAGGCACTCTCTGAACTGAGTAAGTGACGTAATCTATTTACACATTTTTCAGAAACAGCAGAGTTTATTAACTTAGTATTATCTGTATCAGACTGAATTTCCATCTTTTCATTCACTTCTTTTATGGTTGAATGATATGATCGTAATGTTGTGCTGGTTTTCTGTCCTCTAAAGTAGACACTCCTGCCTAGAGATCATCAAGGTGGGTTTTCGTGGGGGTCATGCATGATCCATGCAGTAACTGGTGGGTGGGGCTGAATTTTCAGTCCCCGCAGTCATAGCTGGCAAACATCCAGCTAGGATTGAGCGGGTGGTTTTGTTGTTCACTGGACAATAAATACACTGCAGGTGAAATGAACCTGTTCTTCACAGAGTATGATCCACCTGTGGGATTTTCCGTAACTGGTCCCTCCGAATGTTTGGAATCTGTGGCATTATTTTAAGATGGAAATTCACCTACATGCTGCAGGATAAGCACAGTGTAATGTTATTTCTTTGTTTATCAGATTAAAAAGATGTTTTACATGTTAATATCAGTCATTCTGTGAACACATAACTGAAGCGTCACCACTTTATTAAAACGTTATCAGGATTCATGATCTAAATCTGTCTGCACTTGTCTTACCTTTAGTGATTTCAGTCTTTAAACATAGACCTGTTTATTGCCATGGAACAAAATATGTGCAAGTACAATTCAACGTTACTGTGGCTGAATCTACACCAATCAACACTGACTCTATTAATACAGTGTCTTTACCAGAACCAGTAGATTTTAATATCCTAGTCTTAAAAATGTAGATATTGATCAATGTATTGTTCTCTTATTAGAGACATATATCACCCATTATTTTTTGGAATTGGAATTATGTTAAAATGGACCAGTTTTTGTTTTGGGAGTCAGAACGTCGAATGATCGCCACCCACCTCATTCACAGCTCATCCCAACAGGGCTATAAATCCTATAATCCAAAGTCATATAAGTGTAATATTACATTTCACTTACAATATTACACATTAAAATAATCCTGTAATATTACTGTATCATTTTGGTCCATGTGGCTTAAAATGTCACTTTATGCTTTAATTACCTTTTGAATGAAATTGCAATTAATTAAAATGAAATTAATTTTGTGTGTGTGTGTGTGTGTGTGTGTGTGTGTTGGGGGGGGTTCTCAATAGTAATTGTACATAGTTCTGCATTTTGGTAAAGCGGTGTTACACACTACAGACATGACTTTCAAGATAAACATGAAGATAATGCATAACTTTCTCTCTGACAAGACCCACAACCTGGATGGAAGTTTTTCGGCTCCAGTTTTTACTTCATCTGCTAGAGGAGAAGCTGGTTGAGGCGAAAGTTCTGTAAAGATAAAGGAGACCTGGTGATCATAAACAGCAGACAGGAACAGGTGAGGGAGATCCACTGGTAGACAACTCGTAAAAATCCAGCACAGACCTGTTTCCACTGTTTCACTTTGTTACCATCTTTACTGCAGACACCAAATCTCACATTATTGCGGTTTCCTTATAAATGAGTAAAACAATTATGCGGTTGTGAGGTTTATCTTCCTGTGGCCTGGGCATGTATTGTGATGACTGGACACACAGTGGACGTTCAGATCTCCACAGATGGACATGTAGTGCGTTTGAGAACACATCCTCACCCGCGGGCGATTCTCTGTTCTTCTTCTCCCTCTTCTGCAAACTGCTCGACGCGATTTCTAGATTTTCAGCAGCTTCACAAATTAAAGAAGCATCACATAGAAATCATTTCAGTTTATGTTATGAACAATATTTAGTTTTTAGATGCGTTATTAGATACTTGTCAACATTTGATTCTGAGAGAGAGAGAGAGAGGGCTGACAGTTGTATCTGATCTTGTGCTGGATTTCAGGAGTTCATGTTAAAAGAATTTTCGGCACTGAAGCTTGGATTGGTCTGTCAGATGAGAAAAAGAAGAGGGGGTCTGGAAATGGGTGAATGACTCATGACCACTGAGTGAAGACCACTGAACTGAACTCTGATCATATATGCAGTTCTTCATTGTAGCTCTGTGAAGATCAATCTGATTCTGTGTGTTTCAGGTTCTGGGCAAAGGGAGAACCCAATGATTATAAAGGAAGACTGTGCTGTAACTGGATTCAAGAAGGCTGCACCTGGTACTATGTCAACCTGGGCTGATTTTCCCTGTCTCCACGATACAGTCGGGATCTGTGAGAAACGTTTAACTGGACTGAAGAGCAGAGAAGGAGACTAAAGCTCTGCTCTAATCTCTGTTTCAGTTTAAACATTCCTCACTGCAGCTTTCTCACTTCTGTGTTTGAGTTTCCACTTCCAGGAGAATAATTTAAGATCCAAATGGAAAATCTGTGTCACATATTTGTTCATGAACTGAGAGGACACTGTTCTTCTGTAGAGTATAAACTCTCAGACTCCTAAATGCCTGAGTTTATAGCTCTACACCGGGTCGTGTGGGTCATTAAGTAGCTTTGGTAAATTTAATCCCTCTGCACAGTATTAACTACAGGATTTGCAAATCTACAAAGTAATGAAACTCTAAGGAACTTCCAGTGTCTGTTTAAGCTACAGCTGAGCAACGTTCTTTAAAGTGAATGTACATCGCTGGTAGCTTGGTGCTATCTAAGAGGATTTCATGTAATTCTGATGATAATATCAGTTGTTTTTTTTATCACCTGTGATCTGCAGTCATATTTTCTGTTTTTAGACAGTTTATCAATTTCTGATTCTATAAACACTGCTACTGTATAAGTCTCTCTGTTGCAGTAAAGTTTGCAGTGTTTTTCATTGTTTCATGTGTTTAACTTCTTTATTGTAACACCTGAGTAATATAATAAAATCAAAGTAATATAATAAAATCTGGTAATATAATAGAATTCCTATCAGATAATCTCTGTTTTTTAAGGCCAGCTTTTGCTGGTTTGCTGGATCTCTATGATGGTAAATTATAGGAGTTAGTCTGGTTTAGTTTTGTTGGTCATGCTGGTCAGCCAACAATATCGAGCCTGGTTAAACCAGTTAAACCATCAAACTCAAATAAAAAACTATACCTTTACTGGTCAAGAAATAAGATACTTAATATAAAATATACTAATCTTACAGATTCTACTGGGCTTTTAGACTTTATGAAACATATTCATATTAGTAAATCCACACACTGTCTTAATGCACCTTTCATTTCTAAATAATAATAATTATGAAATTTGATTTTTTTAATCTTATAGAGTCACAAGACTTTATTTATTAACTGTAAGATTCACTGAACTCAAAACAACATGAATCGACTTCACACTTCAGCCACAGGAGGCTCAGCAGCTGGCTGTGACGTCCACGTTTTACACTCTCATTTAAATGCCATCATAATTAGCACATGTAAGAACACACACACACACACTTTTATCCTTTACAAAAAAAACAAAGCAGGAAACACATTTTCTGGAATTAGTCCAACATGAATTACAGCTCAAAGGTTCATATAAAACTATAAGGAAAAAAAAGTAAATGGAGAACATTTTAAGTGCCCCAAGACCTATATTTATTAACCTCTGAAATGTTTTGCTCATGAACAATAAAATGCATCAGCCCTGCTTACATTTTAACATGTTGTTCTGATATGCAATGAGATACAAATCGAGCCAAATCTGAAACTGTTTTTAATTATTAAGTGAACAAGAATAAACAATCTGTGTGAAATCTGTGTTGTTTACAGTAGACTCAAAGTGTAAACGATGAGTCTGTGGGTTTGAAGATAATATAAATTAGATCAATCATTTACACCCCAATAAGAAAACAGTTCATTAAAGGAAAGTGAAAACAGACCAGTTTAATGAGTGGAAGTGAGGCCCAAAATCACAATGTAAATGTAATCACAAAGTACATAAATAAATGCTGCAATTAAGCAAAAGATAGTGCGTGATGTTCAGTAAAATAAAAGAAGTAAAGACTTCAGTCCAATTTTAAATAATGAAATACTGGTATGAACAGATACCAGTAACGTACACACATTTCAGAGCCTTTAGGAGACTAGAACAGTGGTTCTGTAGGCCACAAGGGGGCCTGGTATTCCACACACTTCCATACATTTCATACACTTCATCATTCCATACTCTTCATTATTCCAAACTCTTCAGTATCCCATGCAATTCAGTATTATACTCTTCCGTATTCCACTCTTTAGTATTTCAAACTCTTCAGTATTCCATAATCTACATTATTCCATACACTTCAGCATTCCATATGTAGCGCCCCCTTAACTCTAGGCTCTGCTATATGAGTTAGGTGGATTCGTCCTCTATTATTTTAATTAATGAGCAGTTAGTCAATAAGTAATATAATACACGGGATAAAATACTACAAAATATCAATACAGTGAACTCCCTCAGCTATAACCCATCAAGTGTGTGACTCTTCAATATATTAAACAAAATAACACCCTGCTTAACAGTAATATAAAAAATAACAACAGTAATTATAGCTTGGCTGGTATATTTAAAACCAGCAAAACCAACATGAACTCAAGCTTTCTGTAACAAAACCAGTAAACAATAAAATATATACATATAGTGAGAATACACACTACCTGTTCAAATTTTCATAGAACTAGTAAACACAAACAAATAAGGTGGGGTACCCCTTTTGTTGGTGTGTGTGTGTGTGTGTGTGTGTGTGTGTGTGTGTGTGTGTGTGTGTGTGTGTGTGTGTGTGTGAGTGTCAGTGTATGTTGCAGTCCTGAATCGCTGCTTGTGAACGTGAACACTGAAATACTATTTATTCTATTGTATGAAAGTGTATTTTATTTCTGAGGGAATAAAACAGTGAGAAAACAGTGCTGGTTACAGCAGTGTCTGTGCTGTAATGTTTGGAAATGAGAAAGCCTTCTATATTCTCCAGTAGTTTTGTGACTGAAAGGTAAGATTCACTGAACAGAATGCATCGTTCAGCTATTCACACACAGGGTCATAAAAAGGAAACACAGTCTCAACAATGCTGACTTCGTTTTGCATCTCATTTTAAACTGCTATCATGGTGCATGTAGAACACACACACACACACACATACACCCTCACTCACACCCACACACACACATACCTCACTCACACACACACACACACACACGCACACTCACACAGAAACTCACTCACACACACACACACACTCATATGCACACAGTGAAGAGTGTTTTTGATTCTCCCGTCAGGTGAGTCATTACTTTTTTAACTATATGTTTTAATAATTTTATTAGTTTTTGTTTTCTCAATCCCATTTAGCCTCACATCAAGCTGGTGAAAGCGAGTTTAAGCGAGTAGTAAGCTGGTTTGAGCACAGGGCTGTAATTCGTACTGTGTTTCCTTTCACTGGTACTGCTGGTGAAAGGCCCTGGACTGATCAGCGGTTCCCTGCAGCTCTCATGTTAAAGCTGTATCGTTTTATTGGTCTGTGTGTGCTGATGAACTTTCCAGAACCCTGAGTCTCTCTGCCTCTTTTCTATATAGAGATGTCTCTGAGCATTTATGATGATGATGTGAATGGCGTTGCGGAGGTGAATAGTGGAGATCTGGAGGACTTGGTGGTGGTTGTCTATGAGAGCACAGACACTGTTACAGGCCATGGCCCACATGCAGAGATGGACTACACCAGTCTGAAGAAGATACTACAGTTTCTCCACTCAGGTCTGAGCAGTAAGATTAAAAAAAAAATTAAAACGTGTTTAAACCCAAATATTTGATTTTGCTCATTTCTGGACAAAAAAGGGACTCAAAACGTTGTTTGTCTGTTGGATTCTGACCCCACAGCTTGGTTATTAGGTCCCACTGACCTCCTGACCGTGGAGAGCTGCAGTGTTACAAGGTTTCAAAACTACCACCTTATGACTGTATATGTAATTGCTCTACTCAACATCTGGAAAAGCAAATTCTGTGTCCAGAAAAGAATGAAAAAGTCTGTCTATTGGGACCAGTGTTACCTAGGCTCAGATAGTTTCTCCTGCTCAGAGGTCATGGTCTAGACTAAGATAAAGAGTTAACAGCACTGAAAATCAGTTTACCAGAGCAGAGCGTTTAAAGGAATGTTTATATTACAGACATTTTGTGACTCTAGAATGTTTAACTGCATAAATGCAGAGACAAAGGGAATCATCAGTTTGAATCCCCTGACAATTCTGTGTCCCTTGATTAGAGAATCTCCCACACACAGGAATATCATGTGATGAGAAGGGGATGATCTGATGGTAATCGTTAGTGATAAAGAATCTAAAGGGGCTGTGGACATTGATAGGTGTTTCTATCAAAAAAAAAAAACAGTTCTTGAACTGGTTCAGTTCTGGCTTATTAGGAGATCTTGGTGTTTTGATGAAACCAGATACATTTGCACCAGTTTTAGTGGAACTGGGTGAATTGCATCAACAGAGAGGGTATTGCCACTGTCAGTAAGACTACCTGTGAGCATTTGTGTTGTTACAGGCATTTGTTTTTGTCCAAAAAGCAACCATGGATCAAATTTTGGCATTAAGAAGACAAATGGTGTGTCATTGCTACTTGCTCCTGTACAACTAGGTTTTTTATATTACAGCCGTTTGTAAACATACATAAGTATTCACAGCCTTGATCAACACTTGGAGCAGAAGTATTAAAGTATTACAGCCTCAAGTCTTTATGAGTGTGATGCTAAAAGCTTGGGACACCTGTTTTTGGGAAGCTTCTCTCATTCTTCTTTGCGGAACCTCTCAAACGTTCTCCACCACGCTTCACTGTAGGACTGGTACTGGCTAGGTGCTGAGCAGTGCCTGGTTTCCTCCCGACATGATGTATTACATTCTGTCCTTCTGGAAGGTTCTCCTCTCTCCACAAAGCAATGTTGGAGAGTGAACATTGGGTTCTCTCTGACCTCCCTGACTAAGGCCCTCCTACCACGATCACTCAGTTTGGCCAAGCAGCCAGCTTTAGAAAGAGTTCTGTTGGTTCCAAATTTCTTCTAATTATGGATGATAGGGACCTTCAATGTAGCAGAATTGTTTCTGTACCCTTCCCCAGATCTGTTTCTGGATGCAATCCTGTCTCTGAGGTCTACAAAGACAATTCTTTAGACTTCATGGCTTAGTTTGTGTTTGTGACACTGTCTACTATGGAACCTTCTATAAACAGGTGTGTACCTTTCCAAATAATGTCCAATGAACTGAATTTAACACAGGCTTACTATGACTACTATAACATCTGAACAATGATCAGTAGAAACATTTCATTTTCAGTGCAAATATTCCAAACTACTCACTTTGTCATCATCTGATATTGTGTGAAGAATTCTGAGGGAAATAATGAATTGAATCCATTTTGGAATAAAGGCTGTAACAAAACAAAATGTGCAAAACGTGAAGCACTGTGAATATTTCTGGATGCACTGTAACTCCCCACAATGTGCGGATATCAGGTTCAATTTAAATTCACTTTTATGGCATCTAAATGTATCTTGGTCACCCAAAAGGTATGACACTTTGATGGCGGTAGGAAAAATACAAGAAACTGTCAGCACTACAGCACATTCTCTTTGTCCATGGATCTGTACAGAACCATTTTTTAAATTAAAGACCCCTTGAAGAACCATCAGTTTTAAGTGTAGATATCTATTGAACTGATGAAGTAGTTTAACTGAACATAAATGAACTGATTCGTTTCAATACCTGTAGCATAAAAGTTAAAGTGTTGATCAAACAACACGGAAAAGTTATTGATTGGTTTATTCATCGTCCTCCTGCGACTGAAACCAGAGTCATCTTCTTCAGTGTCGGAAATGAACAGCCTTAGAAAGCTTCATCACATACCAGGTCCTTTTCTGTGTTGATGTCAGTGTTGCTCTCCGTGCAGCTGTCATCGGGGTGAAGCTGGCTCTGAAGCTGTGGTGCCCTCTTCACACAGCAGTCCAGCCTTTTGGAACCCATTGGTGATGGTAGATTCCTTCACGCTGCCAGTTTTTGTGAAGGATTTATCAACGTCAGTCATCCAAGTCTCCCACTGAGCCCGGAGTGCTGCTTTAAACCCTCGATTTACACTGATTTCTAGGGGTTGCAAAAACTTTGTCATACCTCCAGGAATCACTGCAGGGATTGAGTTGGTTCTCTTGATGACTGCTGTCACCGAATCTGTGATGTGGGCCCTCATACTGTCCAAAACAAGCAGCACTTTTTCCTCCTGGGTGCTTCCGTAGCACTCCGTTAACGATCTTAGTAGACTTTCTAACATCCATCCTTTCTGAGTGACTTTAGCCACAATGCCCTTTGGCAGTTGGTGCTCTGCATTGTTTGTGCCTAAAAATGACCATCGGGGGAAGCTCCTTTCCAGATGCTGTGCAGCCCAGGACACAGGTGAAATGAGTCCTTTCGTGTCCAGTGGTTTTCACAATAATCGATGACACACCTGTTTAGTTTACAGTCCTGGTCAGAGGCAGATCAAATGTCAGTGGCACTTCATCCATATTTGTAATGCTGTCTGGTTCTATGGCGTTCTCCACGATCGCTGTTTCAACAAACTGTCAGAAATTTGCAGCTTTTCCTGGAAGTCGAGGAAGTTGCTGACAGAGAGTTGTTTGCCCTGATGGACAGGCTCCTTCTTCTCATGAATCTGAAACACCAGGACGGTCCTCCATTAAAATCGTCAATATTCATTTCACGGGCGATTGATCTGGCTTACAGCCGAATGTGCATGTTGGATACACCTCGGCCTCTTTGAGTGTTAACTCAGTCCTCAAGAACATTTTCAAGTTTGGTCCATCTGCTTTTATGTCCTCTGAAAGCCTTTCTAGTCTTTTGGCACTGAATGAGTTCTTCCTGCTGCTGTCTCCAGCGCGAACCATTGATTCATTCACGCTAAGCTACGTGCAGCAGCTCTATTTCCCTCCTGTACTGCCAGATCGATGGCCTTCAACTTAAATGCGGCATTATATGAACTTCTTCAGTGTGGTTTCCAAGATGAAGGGTATGGGTTTGAAAAACATTCTCTATGGTAGTAACAACTTGTGCATGTGCTAACTGAAAATAAACGTCTTCTTATTTGATTTCCAACTTCCCACCTTTTTCACTTTCTGCAAAAAGCACGCCCTGGCGTCTCCGTCGTGCAAACTGAAAATAAACGTCTTCTGTGATTCCAAGTTTGAGTTCCGACTGCGCCCCCTGGAAGGTGAAGAAAAAGCCGCACCTCATTATAAACCACATGGTTTAAAGTGTGGGATAAAAGCAGCTTACTGAAGAACCCTTGAAAAACCCTCATTTAAATTATGTAGGTAACCCACACCCCTCACTGAATACAAAAATAGTTCAAGTAGATTTAGTAGACTATTGATGGTGCATTGTTCTACTGTGCAGCAACACCTACACAAATATGACCTTCATAAAAATGTCATCGAAAGAAAGCATCAGAGGTTTTCAAAGGATCATCTAAACAAGGCTGGAAGCAAGTGCTGCAAACAGATGGAGTTAAACAGAGTTCAGCAAATGTATGTTTGGAGAAAACAGTGTCCAGACATTCATGAATTCATGAGAAAGAACAACTCTTCAACTGTTAAGCATGGAGGTGGACAGATCATGCTTTTGAATTGTGTTGAAGTTGGAGGTGGTATTTCATTAAGAAAATTAAAACTGATTCTTGTAAATTTTAACAAATTCTGGAATTGAACATCATTCTGTCTGAAAAAAGCTATTATTTTTAGAAAGTAGATGACACCAGAGCTTGAAGAAATTCAATTGCATGGAGCAGATGCTACAGAAGATCTAGACCAGGGATGTCCAATCTTATCCGCAAAAAGCCGGTGAGGCTGCAGGTTTTTACACCTTATTCTACTTGTTTAATCTGTTGGACTCAGTCTTCAGTTAAGCTCCTGCTTTGTTCAGTCAAAAACCTGTAGCCACACTGGCTCTTTACAGATAAGATTGGACACCCGATCTGGAAACCATAAAATAAGAGTACATGTGTTTCTGTTCTTTCCCCACTAGGTGGAGACATTACAGGGAGCAGATCCTACAGACTGACTGCATTTTGTCTGACTCTGCTGTGTGTTCTCCTGCTGACTGTCATCACACTGCTGTGGATCAACTTCACCAACCTGACTGCAGCGGGAGACCAGTTACAGACCAATTACACCAGCCTAACTGCAGAGAGAGACCAGTTACAGACCAGTTACACCATCCTGACTGCAGAGAGAGACCAGTTACAGACCAGTAACACCATCCTGACTGAGAGGGCCAGTTACAGACTTCAGTTACACCAACCTGACTGCAGAGAAACCAGTTACAGACCGAACACCGACCTGACTGCGAGAAGACCAGTTACAGACCAGTAACACCGACCTGACTGCAGAGAGAGACCAGTTACAGACCAGTAACACCGACCTGACTGCAGAGAGAGACCAGTTACAGACCAATTACACCAACCTGACTGCAGAGGGGCAGTTACAGACCAATTACATAACCTGACTGCGAGAGAGACCAGTTGCAGAAGGAGATTATTGGGCTGCAGAAGGCACTCTGAACTAGTAGAGTGAATATTAATCTGTTACACATTTTCAGAAACAGCAGAGTTTAATAACTTAGTATTTTCTGTATCAGACTGAATTTCCATCTTTTCATTCACTTCCTTTTATAGTTGAATGATATGATCATGTGTGTTGTGCTGGTTTTCTGTCCTCTAAAGTAGACACTCCTGCGTAGAGATCATCAAGGTGGGTTTTCTTGGGGGTCATGCATGATCCATGCAGTAACTGGTGGGTGGGCGCAATTTTCAGTCCCCGCAGTCATAGCTGGCAAACATCCAGCAAGTTGAAGTGGGTGGTTTTTGTTGTTCACTGGACAAAAATAAATACACTGCAGGTGAAATGAACCTGTTCTTCACAAGTATGATCCCACCTGTGGGATTTTCCATGGCTGGTCCCTCCGGAATGTTTGGAAACTGTGGCATTATTTTAAGGTGGAAATTCACCTACATGCTGCAGGATAAGCACAGTGTAATATTATTTCATAGTTTATCACATTAAAAGATGTTTTACATGTTAATATCAGTCATTCTGTGAACACATAACTGAAGCGTCACCACTTTATTAAAACGTTATCCAGGATTCATGATCTAAGTCTGTCTGCACTTGTCTTACCTTTATTGATTTCAGTCCTTAAACGTAGACCTGTTTATTGCCATGGAACAAAATATGTGCAAGTACAATTCAACGTTACTGTGGCTTAATCCACACCAATAAACACTGACTCTATTAATACAGTGTCTTGCATAAGAACCAGTAGATTTTAATCTAGACGTCTTAAAAATGTAGATATAGATCAATGTATTGTTCTCTTATTAGAGACATATATCACCCATTATTTTTTGGAATTGGAATTATGTTAAAATGGACCAGTTTTTGTTTTGGGAGTCAGAACGTCGAATGATCACCACCCACCTTGGCGGTGTCACTCTCAAAAAATGTCACTTTATTTGTAATTAATATTTACCTTTTTAGATAAATTGCAATTAATTAAAATGAAATTAAATGTATGTGTGTGTGTGTGTGTGTGTGTGGGGTGGGGGGGTCAATAGTAATTGTACATAGTTCTGCATTTGAAAGTAAAGTGGTGTTACACACTAAAGACATGATTTTCAAGATAAACATGAAGATAATGCATAACTTTCTCTCTGACAAGACCCACATCCTGGATGGAAGTTTTTCGGCTCCAGTTTTTACTTCATCTCTGCTTACAAGGAGACCTGGCCGGGGATCAGAAATTTCTGTACAGATAAAGGAGGAGACCTGGTGATCATAAACAGCAGACAGGAACAGGTGAGGGAGATCCACTGGTAGACGACTCATAAAATCCAGCACAGACCTGTTCCTGTTTCCACTTTACTACCATACTTACTGCGACACAGATCTCCATTCTGTTACGGTTTCATATAAATGAGTAAAACAGTGCGGTTGTAGGGTTTATCTTCCCCTGTGGCCACCAGACGCTGCCATTACATGATGACTGGACACACAGTGGACACAGGGACGTTCAGATCTCCAGAGATGGACATGTAGTGTTGAGAACACATCCTCACACCCTTGGACGATTCTCTGTTCTTCTTCTCCCTCTTCAAACTGCTCGAACGTGATTTCTAGATTTTCAGCAGCTTCACAAATTAAAGATGCATCACATAGAAATCATTTCAGTTTATGTTATGAACATTATTTAGTTTTTAGATGCGTTATTAGATACTTGTCAACATTTGATTCTGAGAGAGAGAGAGAGAGAGTGAGACTGACAGTTGTATCTGATCTTGTGCTGGATTTCAGGAGTTCATCAGTAGGTGCGGCACTGAAGCTTGGATTGGTCTGTCAGATGTAAGAAGAGAAACAGAGGGGGTCTGGAAATGGGTGGACGGCACAGCACTGACCACTGAGTAAGAGTCCACTGAACTGAACTCTGATCATCATGCAGTTCTTCATTGTAGCTCTGTGAAGATCAATCTGATTCTGTGTGTTTCAGGTTCTGGGCAGAGAGAGGGCAATAATTATAAAAAGGAAGACTGTGCTGTAACTGGATTCAAGAAGGCTGCACCTGGTACTTCAACCTGGGCTGATTTTCCTGTCTCTACTCTACAGTCGGGATCTGTGAGAAACGTTTAACTGGACTGAAGAGCAGAGAATGAGACTAAAAAACTCTCTAATCTCATTTCAGTTTAAGCATTCCTCACTGCAGCTTTTCTCACTTCTGTGTTTCAGTTTCACTTCAGAATATTTAAGATCCAAATGGAAAATCTGTGTCACATATTTGTTCATGAACTGAGAGGGACACTTCTGTTCTTCTGTAGAGTATAAACTCTCAGACTCCCTAAATGCCTGTGTTTATAGCTCTACACCGGGTCATTATGGGTCATTAAGTAGGTTTGGTAAATTTACTCTCAACTGCAGTATTAACTACAGGATTTATGGTAAATCTACAAAGTAATGAAACTCTCGGGAACTTCCAGTGTCTATTTAAGCTACAGCTGAGCAACGTTCTTTAAAGTGAATGTACACCACTGGTAGCTTGGTGCTATCTGAGAGGATTTCATGTCATTCTGATGATAATATGGTTTTTATCATCTGTGATCTGCAGTCGTTTTAGACAGTTTATTAATTTCTGATTCTATAAACGCTGCTACTGTATAAGTCTGTTGCAGTAAAGTTTGCAGTGTTTTATTTTTCATTGTTTCATGTGTTTAACTTCATTATTGTAACACCTGAGTAATATAATAAAATCTGAGTAATATAATAAAATCTGAGTAATATAATAAAATCTGAGTAATATAATAGAGATTCTATCAGATAATCTGTTTAAGGCCAGTTTTTGCTGGTTTTGCTGGTTAAACTTTCTCTATGATGGTAAATTATAGGGTTAGTCTGGCTTGGTCTTGCTGGTCACACTGGTAAATCAAGAATATCAAGCCTGATTATACTGGTTGTCTAGTTTGGTCAGGTTGATCATGATGTAGACCAGTTAAACCATCAAACTCAAATAAAAAAAAAAACAATCCCTTTACTGGTCAAGAAATAAGATACTTTAAGTAATATATACTAATCTTACAGATTCTACTGGGCTTTTAGACTTTATGAAACATATTCATATTAGTAAATCCACACTGTCTTAAAGCACCTTTCATTTCTAAATAATAATTATGAAATATGATTTTTTAATCTTCTGAGTCACCAGACCTTTATTCACTGTAAGATTCACTGAACTCAAAACAACATGAATGAGTACCTTCAGCCACAGAGATTCAAGAGAACAAGCTATTGGCTGCTGGCGATCTGTTTCTCTCATTAAACTGCCATCATAGTCAGCACATGTAAAGACACACACAGCATCACAATGCATCAGCCCATAACATTTTAACATGTTGTTCTGACATATGCAATGAGATACAAATGAGCCAAATCTGAAGCTTATTTTTAATTATTAAGTGCGAACAAGAATAAACAATGGGGTGTGAAATCTTGTGTTGTTTTACAGTAGACTCAAAGTGCTTAGATGAGTCTGTTGGTTGAAGATAATATAATTAGATCAATCATTTACCCAATAAGAAAACAGTTCATTAAAGGAAAGTGAAAACAGACCAGTTTAATGAGTGGAAGTGAGGCCCAAAATCACAATGTAAATGTAATCACAAAAGTACATAAATAAATGCTGCAATTAAACAAAAGATGGTCGTGAATGTTCAGTAAAATAAAAATAAAGACTTCAGTCCCAATTTTTAATAACAAATACTGGTATGAACAGATACCAGTAACGTACACTCATTTCAGAGCCTTTAGGAGATCAACACTGACTACAACAGTGGTTCTGTTGGCCACAAGGGGGCGTTAGGGGGCCCAGAACAATATCACTGATTAATATTGTATCTTTTTGATGTCATTTTGAGTTTTGTACATTTATGATCAGCTGTGTTTACCTTACCATAAAATGGTGTCTGTTAAATTATGACAGTGATAATTACACATCACAGTTCATCCTGAACATGCCAATCAGGATCAAGACTCTTTCCAGCAAAAAAGTACTTAAGGCAGGAGCATGGTATTCTACACGCTTCCATACATTTCATACACTTCAGAATTCCATACTCTTCATTGTTCCAAACACTTCAGTATTCCATGCTCTTCAGTATTCCACTCTTTACTATTCCATAATCTTCATTATTCCATACATTTCAGCATTCCATACTCTTCATTATCCCATGCAATTCAGTATTCCCTACCCTTCTGTATTCCCTTCTTTAGTATTCCAAACTCTTCAGTATTCCATAATCTACATTATTCAAGTGAGCTGAATGACTTCCGACCTGTGGCACTCACTTCCCATCTGATGAAGATGGTAGAGTGGCTCTTCCTCGGTCTCCTTAGACCCCAATCATCTACCTGCTACACCGAGCCCACTCGCACCTAGATAAGGGGAACGGCACAGTGAGGATCCTGTTTCTGGACTTCTCAAGTGCTTTCAACACCATCCAGCCCCTTATGCTTCGGGACAACTGATCACCAGAGGAGCCTGTTCAGTGAGAGACTGCTCCTTCCCAAGTGCAGGACCAATAGATTTAAAAACTCTTTTGTCCCACACGCCATCAGACTGTACAACTCCTCTCTGGGGGGGAGGAGGAGTAACAGGAGGATTAAGGATGGGAATGAGTAGGAACTGAACCACACAATTAACAATAACCTGCAACCACCACAACACACTGGACTCTGTGCAATAAAGAGTTTTCAAGTGCAATAATAATGTGCAATAATGTGCAAATACCCCCTCCTACAGGACTCTTTTTTTTCTCATGCACTATTGTCTATATTGTATATTGTAATATAGTCTGTATATTATATATTCTATATATTTATATAGTGCTGCTTACCTCTACTAAATTATTTTTTCTGCCTATCTTTCTGCATACTGTACTGTACTGTACTGATCCTGCTACTGGAACCTTAATTTCCCTGAAGGAACCCTCCCAAGGGATCAATAAAGTTCTATTCTATTCTATTCTATTCTATTCCATACACTTCAGCATTCCATATACTCTTCATTATCCCTTACTCTTTACCATTCCATACACTTCAGTTTTCCATACAGTTGACCAATTCCCACCACTCAAACAACGAAATAAATCCAAAACCTGTCATGATCATTTTCACCTCCATCTATAAAACTGTCTGTGTGACTCCTAAAAGGATTTTCCCTTCAAATCCCGTTTTTTTGATTGTGGAAAACTTCGGAGCAGTGTGGGGAAAGCAGGGAAGTGATCGGGTCTGAACATCATTGGGAGAAAATGGGAAAATCCGCTCTGATTGGACAGAGGACAATTTTACCGTCTTTTTTCAGAAAGTCAGAAACCAGCCAATTAAATTTGGTCGCTAGGCAGATATTCCGCAGCTCAACCAATCATTACAGCCTGTGCGAGTTCGGGCGTTTACTGAATAAAACCGAGTGTAGCGGCGTCAATAAAGACCTCCGACTGAAAATCAGAACCGCTGTCAGAAAATCACCCCGCATTCACACTGTTCTCTTTTTCACACTTTAACCAAAACCGGCTGAAGCAGAAGTGGACAGAACTGTTAGTGCACACACTGAGTTAAAACTGCGGTTAAAACAACCAAAACCTGCGTCAACCAGGAACTGAAACGTTTACAAACCTTATAAAGTTTTCATAAACCGACATAAATCCTGTTTTCTCTGTTTATCTCAACAATTTCTTCTACGTTCCGCCCAGAGCCCGCCCCCCAACCAATCAAACCCGGGGAAACCGTGATTGACACCGGAATTACCCAACCAGAGCTTTCAGTTACACTGTCAATCAAAAGTCCAGTTCTTAAAGTGACCGCGGACTCTTTGAACCACTAATCAGCGTAG